>JABEXW010000042.1:0-46618 GCA_013266185.1 Fusarium sarcochroum | reverse complement strand
CTACGGTAAGGCGAGTTCCTTGCAGAAAATATGTATGTAGGGGGCCACTCCCTCCCTTATTGTGGGCCTTACGTGACAAGATACAGGTCATCCCCTGAAAGTTTGTCTAGCGTATACTCGCTCTGCAAGGGATACCTATAAATTATATGGGTTTTTTCGCATTTAATTAATTAACTAATAAATTAAGATATATTATATCTATAGCTACTCTCTAGTAATTTTCCGTGTTTTTTTTCGGCGTTTTCTTATCATTTTTACTTAAAATATAGAAGATCGAAATTCTAAGGCCTTCTCAGATAGAGGTACTCGCTGGACAAACTTACAGGGGTTATATTGTATCTCTTCTCCCTTAACATTACTGCTGCATCCAGATTAGATGTACAGTGTCCCGCATGTTTTCCATCCCCCTGTTCTTATTGTTTCAGAAGAAGAAAAGAAAGAAAGCATAATAAGACACTATGTCTTTAAATGTGTGGCCTAGAGTTATGGCTATGAGACATGAATAAGGAATATATATATGTACATCCCCTTCCCTCAGCATGAGACCCGTCGAGGCGAGGAAGGCATTGTTTGGCGACACTTATTCTACGCGTCCCTATAATGGAATGTTATCAACATCATCGCTACAATTTCTCTTGCGGCTCTCCACAACTACGACAATGAGGCTTTACAGCGTCTTAGCCCCCAGCTTTCTACACCGCAACCCCAGAAATGAGCGACCAGCCGAGACTGAGGTTCCCCAGGTCACAAAAACCACCATGAGTACGGATTGGTTAGACGGTCTACGCGGTGTAGCCTCTTTTATTGTATTCCTCTTTCATTATTCGAGCTATGGTCATCCGGGGATTAGGTGGTCGTATGGCGCTAACGAGAATGCCACAAGCTTCCTGCAACTACCCATCATCTGTCTCATCCATCATGGCCGTTCCATGATCGCAATCTTTTTTGTTATCTCCGGGTATGCTTTGTCGTTCTCACCTTTGCAAAGTATACATAGACGGGACTACGACAGACTCCACACACGATTGTCCTCATCCATCTTTCGTCGCGGGATCCGACTCATGGTGCCTTCTGTCATCTCAGCCTTCTTGCATTATTTCGCGCACAAACTTGGGAGTAATAAGAAAAAAGACCATATCTCAACTTTCTGGTCCGACGCACCCAAATTTTTGGCCGAACTCAAACGGGTGCTATCCCCGTTTTCCTGGACGACTCGACCTGTCAGCGCTCGCTACACTGCAGTTCTGTGGACAATCCCTGTCGAATTTCGCGCCTCTCTGATACTTTATATAACTGTACTTGGCCTCTCGAGATCTAAATGCAGCATACGGATGGTGACTATTACTGGATTGTTCCTTTACTGCATGGGCGAGGAGCAGTGGGATGTAGCGCTTTTCATGGCGGGCATTCTTCTAGCAGAAGCCAACATACTACAACAACGATACGCATCAAGTATCATCGGATCAGAGAAAAACTATGACATAGACAACAACATCGAAAATTACAGACCAGAATCCAAATCATCTTCGACGATCAAAAAAACTAAACAAAAGGCCAGGAATGCCGGCCTAATCAGTCTATTAATAGCCGGGTGCTATTTCTCGTCATATCCAACAAAAGGGCCCGAGACCACAACCGTTTTCATGTGGATGCATAGATTGGGCCCGAAAGATGCAGAGTTCAAGAGCAGATTTTGGACGGCTCTCGGCGCGGTGATGATCACAACGTCCATCAGCTTCATGCCGCGATGCCAAGCCGTGTTTGAGACGGATCTTATCCGCTATCTTGGCCGAATATCTTACTCATTGTATTTGACCCATGGTGTCATGAATAAACTACTAGGCAAACGTATTCAGAACTTCATGTGGGATCTCTTTGGCAAAGATGACTGGATTCGATACGAAGGTGCGTGGCTTTTGGCAACCATCGTTTACATTCCTTTCGTCATTTGGCTGGCAGATATATTCTGGAGATTGGTTGATATAAAGGTGGTGCACACGGCCAAGGAAATTGAGCAAAGATGTTTGTTATCTTGGCCACACATCTGATCTAGCTGCCAACATAGCAAAACAGTGTTAATAATAACCAGTCGCGGCAAAAGACCAAGTCCCTTGCGCTAAAGCTAGGCACCTTATATCGTCACATAACCTCTACTGTAGAGGGCGACCATGCCTCTAAATTATTATAATTTCAGATTGTCTAGTCAGACCAGATCTCTAGGCTATCTTTATCTTTGTAGTTTGCAACCCTCTTCGCCACGCTCCAAAAATTGCATCCCTGGTTTTGGTCCATTCTTCGAACGGCGTATTTCCACCAAGCAGATGTGCTCCCAGTTCGACTGAAAAAAGACCTATTCTGCGATGGCACTCCGGTTCCACCTCGTAAAGTAGAATACCACGAATTGCAGATCGCTTTTCGTCCCAAGCGAGACACATCCCTATGATGGAATATTCGCTGCTGTGAAAATTCGGGAAACCAGGGTCAGGAATAATGGAGCATGAAATTGATATTGTGTCATGTCCATGTATGTCAACATGTGTTAAATGATGGTAAAATTCTCCATTTCTGAGGTCAGGCAAACACTGCTCTGGTATAATGCGCCCTTGGACGAGAAGGAAGCCAGATGTGACAGGACCATATTGAAATCGAGGATATGATAGTCTGACATCGCGATCCAATACTTCGAATCCTTCGTCAACAACACAAGACCTTGTTGATACATAGTTAAGGTCGCCATTTGGGATGGACGCCCAAGACCAAGATGGGGCGAAGTATCTTGCGGGTCGCTCCCGGGATCTACCGTCCGCGTGCCACCACAGAAGATCAAGCCAGATGTGCCTTTTCCAGCAACCTGCGATGTATTCGTCTTGGATGATAGTATTCAAACGTTCCGCAATACCTGCTAGCGCGGGAAGGCGGTCGTAGGGATCAGTTATTGAGCTGCGCATGTAGCATAGAACCAGAGTGCTCCACAGTTGATGAGGTGAAACGATATTGGCCTCAATAGAGGGAGACATTATTTCCTGAAACCTCTGTCGGCTCCAGTATGAAGTTGGTGTTGACAGAAATCCATCCGTTGGATTATCGTCTGCCCAGCAGATCCACGTTGTTCTCAGCTCCCCGTAGTCAAGAATTCTTGGAGAAAGAATGAACTCTTGATATGCCCACGCGCGAAGACTCAGAGGATCAGCGTACGTTTGAGAGGAAGATTCCTCCACTAATACGACGGATCCTCTTCGGCCATCCTTGGACTCATATGGAAGACGAAAGCCAGGAGAGCGCCTGTCTGCTCCGAAAGGTGACCGTGGATGCAGGAATCCTTCCTCGACACTCTTTGCCCTGCTAGCCATGATTGCGACGTACGAGTTCTCGTAGATACTTGCCATCTGTCCAATTTCCTTGGCTTTGTCCTCTGGGTCGTCCTGCATAATACATAGAGCATCAACCCATAGGAAGCTGAGACCAAGTTCGCAGCAAACACGGACTGAATCCTGCAATGTCTGAGGTAATGTGTTTGTGTCGAAGGAAAGTTGACCATTCTTCACTCGAGCCTTGCTCAGAGTGGTTCTTTGCGGGCCACCCCAGCAGTATGATAGGACTGCGTAGTCAGCCGTGGAAATCCCCTCCGCAATCTCAACTCTTTTTCCTGAGCCTGATATCTTAATGATTCTAGTTGGCATGAATTTGCCACGTGGACTTGCGCAAGAGGTGTGGTTTTGCAGACACTCATGAGCCCATTTTCTTGCTAGGCTAAAAGCGTGTGGTGATGCGGGTGACAAGTTTGGGGGTCTTTGAGAGACTTCATCAGCTATGCTACTTCCTGTCCGGCTGCATTAGTCGTGGCCTCGGAACACCAATGGGCAAGATCTGACCTTCTTCCGTCATATAAGTAAAGTATGTATTTGTTTCGTGATGGTTCTCTCCCGATAGCGTAATAACGATGGAGTTGGGCTCAGTATCTCCCATGGCTGGAGGCACCCGATTTACAACCACACTGTCGGAGAGTTCTTCTTTACGAGAAGAGAACTTCAAGAAAAGATATTCTGCAAAAGCGCACCCGAGATTAGACATCTGCTTGAGTTCTGAGAGAGTGACCGGCTCTTGGTCCAGAGGCCATAATCTCCAATAATGATCACTCTTTGGACCATCGATGTGAATAAGTGGCTGTGGGTCATTGGAGTCCCGAATTAGAAATCTTTGCTCGCAGTGGACGCATGAGTGAGCTTGTTCCTGAAGGTCAGTGCGCATACTGAACTATCAGTGTAAGAAAAGTGATATGGTCGAAAAATAGATCAAGGTTAAGGCTTACTCACTCTCTTCAAGATTCCGGAGTAATGGGGTAAGGCTTGTGCGAAATGGTTCGTTTTTGTTAATGTCTGTTGATATCTGTTAAGAAATACTTGCTAGGGCCAGCAGCTTACGCCTGTTCTTTTGTAGTTCTTATTGTTCACATAGATCATCTGACACTGACCTCCTGCATGAGGCTAGCCTAAGAGGGCTAGCCCGCTGCTCTACCAATCAGTCAGCTCTTGTCCCAGTCGCTGAGTCTTTAACTCCGCAAAACCGGGACCTTCAACAGCGGGATCAAGACTTTCTACTATAATTAGAGCCTTCAATTATCATTTGGTATATTAAGGTGACTTAAGCTCGGAGATCAGGTTGAGAAGAATCCCGGCGCGTGGGGTGATTTATTCGATCCAACTTTCCCAGCAATCCCCTTGTTTGATGCTCCTGGTTAAAGTGCAAGTAGACACCGCCGCTTGCGTAGTCACTAATCTCAACAACTCATATTAAATTATTCATCATGAAAATGAGTTTGAACTCCTTGAAATGCTTCTTTGTTACTATTTTCTTATTGTCACTTTACAGAGCTGCCGATATAATAGCGTCTGTAACTCATCAATTGGGCCTATAGGTTAGGGTGATTGTTAGTGACTATGACGTAACGTCTATCACTCGACCCCAAGCTCTGTACGGTACTAGACTAGGTCTTACTTATGTACGAATATCAATGGCAAGTCAATAGTAGTATTTTCGGGGTTAATTTCGTGATCAGCTGTAAGCCCGACGTCAGCATGAGCATTAATAATCACCGCTCTTGGGGTTTATGTTCTTCAATTTGAACTATAAAGAGGGGATGGAATTGATGCATCGCTGGAGAGATCTTCAACCCACAAACTACCACATTTTGCACTCAAGCCCACCATGCACGATATTCCCGAGTTCAAGCTTGACAGAATTGGTGAGTATTCAATTGTGTGACATGGGAATAATTTGACTCACTTTCGCCAAATAGCTCGCAGTTATGCTGTAAGCACGTTATTGGCATACCTACCATGAGGAATGAGTAGCTGATCACAGTCCACTTCCAGCCGAGGGCAAAAATCGCGTTGCACGGTATTTCATTCTCAATCTGAGCCTACTGTAACTCTAATGATTCAAAGGGTCTGCTCCGTACGCGCTCTCGTTGGACCAATTGAGGAACTTGTCAGACAGCAAACGCAGCCCCATTGACACCGATATCCCGCTTTCTTACGCCCCATCCTTGGGAACTCTAGAACTTCGCAAGCGACTTGCTGAGATCTATTCGACTACCGAGGCACCCCTCACGGAAAACAATGTCATAATCACACCTGGATCTATTATGGCCAATTACCTTGTCCTCACGACGACCTGCACCAAGGGTGATCATGTCATTTGCAATTTTCCGACATTTGGCCCATTGTATCTCTTACCCAAATATCTAGGTGTTGAGCTTGAGTACTGGGTCATGAAGGAAGAGAATTCGTGGTATCCTGATATCGAAGAGCTCAAAGCAATGATCAGGCCTGACACCAAGGCAATCGTTCTCACGTGAGTGCCGTTCGTCCAAGCATATGCACAGATTTACTGATGATACCTAGAAATCCGGGCAACCCGACCGGCACAACTCTTTCTAAAGAAACCCTAGAGGAAGTTCGAGATTTGGCGAAAAAGCACAATGTTACCCTGATAGCCGACGAAGTATTTCGTCCTCTTTTCCACGGCGACACTCCAACTCCGCCTTCTGTCATTTCCCTGGGCTACAACAACACGGTCTCTACTGGATCTGTGTCCAAGGCTTATTCTCTTCCTGGTATTCGTATCGGGTGGATCATCTCGCCCAACGCAGATATACTCCAACGTGTCATGGCTGCACGAGACTACACAACTTTGAATGTGTCGTGCATTGACGATGCCATCGCGCTGTTCGCATTGTCACCTGGCGTGCTTCCAAAAATTATTCAGCATAACTTGGCTACTCAGGCAACGAACATTAGACTTTTCGAAGACTTTGTTAAGAGAAACTCCGACCGGTGCAGATGGGTTCGTCCGGCAGGCGGCGGGACAGCTTTTATTCACGTTTCTGGTTCGGACGGAAAGTCTATCGATGAGGTGGCTTTCACCGAAAAGCTCGTTGATGATGCTGGTGTTTCTGTTATTCCTTGCAGTTCAGGTTTTAGTGAAGAAAGTGTGGGTGACTACAAGGGATTTTTACGTCTCAATCTGAGCCAGAAGACAGAAACTGTGGCCGAAGGCATTAAGATTATTGAGTTGGCCATTCGAAATTTATAGGGTTTTATATTATTCCATCTATATGGTTATATCAGACAAAAGGCAGAACAACATGACTTGCGTAATCCTGACTGCAGTAGACGTGGTGTCTGCCCTTGTTATCCAGATGCTCAGTGCTTCCAAAGTTGCTAACGCCAAGATTGCGTCCACTTACAACAACCCGAATTGATTCGCCTTCCTCATACTCAATTCCCATAGCCCAGATGCCAATATCTAATCTTATGATATCTCCAGGCTTGACCTTTTCAACCTTCTCATGGGGGTGAAATGGCCAGTGTGGGTGCATGCTCTTCTCTTTGTCGATCTCGCGATGAGATGCTCTGAGAATGCCCAATGGTCCACGATATACCACCACTTCGGTCTTTTCCTCTGGCTTCATCTCGTCAAATGACGTAGGTCGTATCGACTTCCAAGGAATGTTGAGGTTGAACATGACTTCTCCATTGGCATCCAGCTTCTCGAGGAGGACATAAACATCCATGTCATCGTGGTCAGGACAAGACATGTACAACACAGCCTTGGGAAGACCGACAAGCCTGGTTGTTTGGCCAAATCGATAGGTGAACCCAACGCGATCATCTGTTTCCGAGTTATAACTGAGGGATGTCACTTCGGCTGGACTTTCTAGAGAAAGCTGGCCGTCCGCTGTGAAGAAGAGCTTCTTGTAATCAGTCCTTGGGATTGGGAAATTCTCTTCAACAACATTTTCGTATGATTGTGGCTCCTTTTTGCCAAATCGCAACACAGCCATGCGAACTTGTGGTGTGTTCTCCCAGCCATTGTCTTTGTCTTTGAGGAAGTAATCGAAGAAGTCCAGCAGCTCTTTCTTTGCTTCCTCATTTCCCCACAGGTCATACCACTCTTGCCAAGGGTGAAATCGAAGCCATTTTTGGGGTGTGTCGACTTCGAGCCAGCCTCGGATTGCTCCCATCCCGTGCATAGTGTTTGTCCAGGTACCTGTGATATATGTAGGGATATTGATCTTCTTCATGTCTGGGCGTTTGTCGTTCCACCATGAATTAGCGAGGGGATGCTCTTTGAACATCTGTCGAAAACTCTCAATACCATTATGGCCCTGCAGCATGTACTTGATGATGAGTTTGTCGAACAGGTCGCCTGCGTAGATACCACCTCGTGCAAATTGCTCTCGGTATAGGTCGCCACAACCCTCCCATGGGGCGATAGCTTTGAGGCTTGGGGGCTGCAACGCCGCTATAAACCATTGAACAATGGCGAGATGCGAATTTCCAGCTAGTCCAACAGAACCATTGCACCACGGCAGCTTGGCGATGCTTTCAATAGTGTCGTAGCCATCTTCGGCCTCTTGAGTGCCCATGATGACCATTGTTCCCTCGCTATCGCCCGAACCACGAGAGTCGACGTTGACAATGGCATAACCGCGGGGCACCCAGTCAGCTGGATCGGGTCCCTCAAACTTCTCGATACCAGATAGTGTGTTAGAGGGAATGCCCAAGTTCCATGGTACCATGAGATCTAGAGACATAAGACCGTTGAACTTCTTTCCGAAAGGTGACCAGCAGATGATTGCTGGGACAGGCTCATTGCTGTGAGGTGGTCGGTAGACGTCGGCATATAGCGTGACTCCATCACGCATCTTGAAAGCGACATCATGCTCAACAAGGATGTCTGATGGCAGGGGCCTAGCCTGTGCGTGATCAAACTTCCAACCAGCGGAAAGGACTTCAGAGTGCGGGTTCAACCCAGCATAACCCCCTTGACCAACTTTGGGAGGATTGATTTGTTCGAGGGGAACAGTGAAAGGAAGTCTGGGAAGAGGCATCGTGTTTACAATAGTGAAAGTATAATTGATAAATCTGTGATGCACTGGTTTTTACTATGTAAAAGCAACTCTATTCATACTCTGTGTCTCTGGGATACTCACATAGGCAACGTCTCGAGGTACCGAGGTTGCCATTCCGAACCCAGGTGGCTCATCGGCCCCACCCGGTTTTTGGAGCGGTTCGGCATCGGAGTCTGGGGTTGGAGTTGCCGGGATTCCGAACCGAAGCGAGTGCCGTACGCCAGTCTTCGGAGCCCACCGTTGGCCGAACAGCCTCTTGAGGCGAACACAAGTGCTAATAGATCAAAGGATAAGTAGACTAGTTTGAACGTGCTTGCGAACTCATATCCACAAACAAGTCCCAACAAGTCTCAACACCAAGAACCATCTTAGACCTTTACTTCAATTCGAATCAAGTCCCTCTGCATTTGACTTGGCAATCTAAGCTCCTCATCTCTACACCTCTGAAGCCATACATTCGTATCCAGACATCAACATGGTTGCAAACACTGAGCCCGCTGGGTACCAAGCTGCCTCTGCCCTGAAGTTGCCGGACCCGTCGACGAACAAGCCCCTCCAAGCCAAGCCATCAGGACCGCATAAGCTATTTGCGGAGCCTGGTGTAACCTACGGCGACTGGCGGGATGATTTAGTCCGGGACGGTTTCGCCGTTGTCAAAGGCGCAATCCCTCGAGAGAGGTCTGAACAGTATGGCAATGACATCCTCACGTATCTTGAGACCTTGTAAGTGTAACCTCAGTTCTGTGAACGTGAAAACGCTAACACGTTTGTAGTAACGGTGGCATGGGCTTCAAACGTAACGATCCCAGGACCATCAAGACTGAAAACCTACCCATCATCACTGAAAAGGGTATGATCATCGGCTACGGTGTTGCCCACGAGTCGTTCACCTGGTCTATTCGCCAAGAGCCGGGAGTTGTTGAGGCTTTTGAGCGCGTCTATGACACCAAGGACTTGATCGTTTCTTTTGATGCCATCAACACTGCATTCCCAGGACGCAAAGACATCAAGGCCAATACTCCTTGGCCCCATCAAGACCAAGACCCTGAGAAGCCAGGCTTCCGATGCCTCCAAGGTCTCGTCAACATTCTGCCCAATGGCGATAACGACGGCGGTCTTATCGTGTGCAAGGGTGCACACTTGCTTAGTGAAGAATTCCATGAGGCTTTCAAAGACGAAGACGATAAAATCTGGGCATGGACCAAGGAGTGGTACGGCTTTACGGGAAAGGGAATGGAGTGGCTTAAGGAGAAGGGCTGTGAATGGACCAAGATCAACGCTGAACCGGGTGATCTTGTGGTCTGGGACAGTCGCACACCCCACTACAACGTCAGCCCCGAGGGTACTTCTCCCCGCTTCTGCACTTATACGTGTTATATGCCGGCAGCCGATGCGACACAAGAGGATTTGATCAGGAAGAAGGCTGCATTCGAGAATTTGCAGAGCACTACCCATTGGCCTAATGCTATGCATGTAGGCGGTATCCCGATTCTTCGCGACGGAAAGCCTTGCCCTTACAACACTGGCAAGCCAAGAGAGGTACCCAAGCTTACCAATAGGGGATTTCAGTTGACTGGAATTCCTTACATCACGGCCTGAATAGCATTTCGTTGATTTTGATCTTGAAGGAGAATACGGATTGTTACACAACGCTCATTAATGGATGACAGTACAGACTCTTTCCGGTGTGGCTTGGTAGTACCCCAGACGTAATACAAGCAGGATGAATAAGACATAATTAAACACTTCCCTCCCACGAAAACGTGAGAAAACGGTTTTGAGTAACGAAGTGGTTCGACTTGCTTGTATATCCATTGCCCCATCGTCTGCGGCGACGTTTATGCATCACAGATTGATCAACTAGCCAACAGCCACAAATCTAGCGTTAGAAGAAAGCGTTCAGTTCGTCTGCCATACTTTTAATATTGACAATCTGCGGGCATCCGATATTATGCAAACAATTCACCCCATATCCAACCGCCAAGCTCCGGCCCGACTATGCACACGACTATGTGAGCAACACCAGACCAGCCATCGGTGTTGTAAAATGACAAATTAGTTGGCAATAACCACCAATGGACCCCAGAGGTGTGATGATCGACTTGGCTAGAATGCGGGGTGCAAACGCGATTGGATAAGCTTGGGCTCGCTAGCTGAAACAAACAACATATCACGCATGCAGAGTGCATATTCTCTACAAGCTTGATCCATGATTAAGACTTCTTTCTCTCCAAAAGTCTGATCCCAGCAGCCGAAACGTCATCCAGCTTCAGCTCCCGATGGTCGCAACCTTCACTGCAGTCTTGTTCGTCCTCTGTTGTCGTCAGAAAGAACCTACCTGTCAGAACAAGCAGCAGCCCGAGATGATGTAGCAAGGAAGCCTATCAACAGAGCAGAAAACAATCCTATGTCTATTTCTATTTCCCCCAGGCTTCGTAAACTCGTTTTAATTTCCAAGTCGGTCACTCCAGAGATGTTCAGCTTGGATTGCGGAGACGAATCCTGCAGGCCGGGAGTTACGCTCCAGCACAGACCTATTCTCTTTACGAGAGTCTGGAGCAACCCATCGGTTGCGGGGTAAAAAGGACAATGAACCGAATCAACGAGTAAGTGGTCACATTTAGTGTAACTCAAGTATAGTCGGGAGCGAGTTCAAAGTGGGTATAAGACTCCTCCTCCCGTAGCAAAGTGAAGAAACGTCTAGGTCTTGAGCATTACTATCACGCATTGGTAGGTCTCATCTTCCGTCCTCGTGTCTGCTTAAGCCCACTTGGTGCTTTTCACAATGTCACTTACATCGTTGTTGAGGGAGCATTCTCCTGTCGGAATTTCGATTGGCGGCGTTTCTGCTACAATCCTTTGTTTATTCGTGTGGTTGTTGATTTCGGTCTCAACATCTCCATTACGGCAATATCCTGGACCCTTCTTAGCTAGTAAGTAACTCTTTCGCCATTCTTGAGGCAAAGGCGGGACCCTCATCTTGGTTGAGGAGATGACCTAGTCTAAGTTCAGACAAGACTAACAGATTTTTTTGTTTAGAATGGACCAACCTCTGGCGTTTGTATCACGTCTGGACCCAGAGATACCAGTGGACCATCAAAGAATTACACGAGAAATATGGCCCCGTCGTCCGAATCGGCCCCAACTTGTTGGACTTAGACTACCCTGAGTTGATCAAAACAATATACGGAACCGACGGAAAGTGGCGCAAGGTCAGAAAACCTCGTCTCATCCAGGCTTGAGTAATGTTGACAGTCAAGACCGAATTCTACCACAATAGTAGCAGCATCATCGACGGCAAAGTTATGTATCACTTGTTCAGCACCACTGATCAAGCTGCACACGCACGTATGAAACGACCAATCGTCAAATATTACTCCATGAGTAGTATTCTTGCACTTGAACCCCATATGAATGGAGTGATTAGCGACTTTTGCACACATCTGGAGCAACGATTTATGGAGAAAGACAACAGAAATAAGTCTTTTAACTTTGGGCAATGGATTGCCTTTTGTGAGTTTAACAGATAGTGGTTACAGACGACAAGAAACTGACTTGGTTTGGTCTCCTAGATGCTTGGGACTTGATCAGTTCAACGACTTTCAGCCAGCGCTTCGGCTACATGGACAAAGCTTACGACTTTGACGGCACAATTCGTACCGCAGACTAAGTCACAGACTACTTTGCCATGGTCGGCCAGATGCCTTTCTTGGACTATCTTCTCGACAAGAACCCAATCAAGCGCATTGTACCACCTAGCCTCGGCAATGTTACTCGTATATTAGTGGAAAATATGACCTCCAGGCTGAACAAAGGAAGTGAGGGCAAGGCAGCCGATCGATTTGACTTTCTTGACCACTTCATCGACGCTATGAAGAAAAGCCCGGATGTTGTGGACACAAAGGTGATTACTGGTTATCTTCAAGTCAATATGCTTGCTGGCGCTGATACCACTGCGATAACCCTACGCGCTATCTTCAACTACCTTCTGCAGAATCCTCATATTCTCAGAAAACTTGAAACGGAAATCCTGGAAGCCGGTTTCGACAAGACAGAGATCATCTCATACAGCTCCGCGCGCACTCTGCCCTACCTCGACGCTGTTATCCGAGAATCAATGCGAATGCACCTAGGTGTCGGCATGCTACTGGAGCGATACGTTCCAGACTCTGGACTCACTTTACCCGATGGCAGCTACGTACCGCCGGGCGCTGTGGTAGGCTTAAATCCATACATCATTGGACGCAATAAAGATGCCTGGGGTAAAGACGCCGACGACTTCCGACCGGAACGATGGTTTCAAGCAGAAGGAGAAGACGCAGAAGCGTATAAACAGCGTCTGCGTAAGATGAACGCAGCTGACCTTACTTTTGGTGGGGGATCCCGCATTTGCATCGGCAGAAACATCGCTCTTCTTGAGATCTATAAGGTTGTGGCGACATTGGTTTCGCGGTATGACATATCTTTGGCAGATCCTGACAGCAAGATGAAGATCATTTCGACTTGGTTTCCACCCCAGGAAGGTCTGGTATGCAAGATGCAGAAACGATCATAGGTCGCTCAGATATGACATGTAACGCAGGAGAAACTCTCAACCTGATCGTTCTTGTTCTTAGCAACCGAGAGATATCTTGACTAAATATTCATATCCATTCCCTCGTCTGTAGAGTATAGTGCACCGTCGCTCTCGATTCTCTGTAGTAGATTCTCAAAGTCTGCCCAGTCGCAGCCAATCTCGTCTGGCAGTATCGGCACAGCGAATGGCTGACCCAAGAATGGATCAAGTATTCCCTCATCCAAGGGTAATTCGGGGTTCAGTAAAGAGGAGTCTGACGTTCCCATCGCTTGCGCGAAACTCGAGTCATTTCGTTGGCGTGGCAAAGGCGTGGTGTCTAGAGCAGGTTCAGTTGCAATTGCGTTGGTGGCTGGAGGAGGTTGTTGATTGTCTTGAGAAGTTGCGGCCGGCTTCATTGCATCCTGGACAACCCGAACAAGGCCGTTCAGAACATTATTTAGGCGATCAGATTCATCAAACCCTACACAGTAACATCGAACCAGATCGGCGGCAGTTAGAAGTAGCTGCCCACGTTAATATCGTGTCATGTGCTGAGAATAGTTGAACATACACTTTGGTCGATCTTGGAGATACGTGAGTTTGGTTGCTTCAAAATATGCACGGCCAAGACGTATATCGCGTGTAACAACGGAAAGTACGCAGGCGCAAATAGATGCGGCGGTGCCGAATCATCCCGATCAGCGAGCAGATGGATGATTTTTCTTGCAGAGTTGGCCACCATCGATTGTCCATTTCTAGTTGAATGTTCCCATGGAGTATCCTTTGCAATAATCTCGACGGCTTTGTAAAGAGAGTCTTTGCTGATCAGTAGCGAGTTACGGCAAAGCATGATTATTCTCACAGCTAATTAGCGATGTTTCGGGTGTCTCTCAGTCGAGGTTTAGACTCACGCGTTATGGTAGTGAAGTGAAATAAATGACGAAAGAGACAAGTCCTCGGGCACGCGCATGAAGTCAGATGTAGGTCTGTAAACAGCGTTAGTGAAACAAATAGAACGTCCTTGCGTCTGCTTATAGACTTACCTTATGTCAGCGGGAAGGCTGTTGATCCAATTTGTCAACATAAGGAACGACTCTCCAGTTGCGTTCACCTTTTCCTTGATTGCGGTCTCGACTGTTCTTCTGCTGGCTCTATCTTCAAAATGCCCGGCTTTGACGCATCTGTGGCTTATCTTGCTAAACACTCTAGCCATAGATAAGACAGCTTGATGAGGTTTGAGATTTGCTGATCTCAATATTTCGAGATCGAGGGCATCGTATGTTTCGTCGGAAATACTCGAGACGTAACCAAGTTGGAAGGATAACAACTTTTCGTAGCTGTAGAGAGCCCACCAAGCTGGGCTCCAAATATCGCTTTCTGGTGGATTGGCATTTTTCGTCTTGGACTTTCCTGGTTTGTTCAGTTCAAGACTGTGAGCGACGGAGAGGCAAATTCCCAGGGTCGTCCAAGAGGACGTGATTTCGTCATTTAATCGGAGACATACTGAGAACAAGAACAAAATCTCCATTGCTTCAATTGACACACTGCCGATTAGATGACCTAAGGCAGTGCGTGCTAGAGACAATGTTTCTCTCATGTAAGTATTCCACTCATTGTGTTGGAGGATACAGCCGCCCGCCGCTAATAACAAGCATGTCTTCAATTCCGTGACATCGAAAGCCTGTAGAGGTGAACGAGTATGCGAAGTCTCAGCACGAGCTTCGCTAATCCTCAGAACAGGATAGAATATGTGAACCTCTCGCTCATACGCGTCAATCAAAGTATGCACAGACCAGCCTTCCAGTAAGACAGGCATGGGGTTATGGAACCAAGACCTCATAGACCCCGAGTTTAGCCCAAGGTCAGCGGAACCCAATCCTCGATGCGAGGGTGGACATGCGCCGAAGTGGTAGGGGACATTGAGCCGAAAGCATGACAAGTCGAGCCATTCTGTCAATATCTGGAACGAAGTGGTTCCTGTGCTTTGACGCCAGAGAGGTAAAGGATTGCTGATGGTTTCTGTGTTGGACGAATCTCTGCTTTGCGATTGGCGTGGGCTTTGAGATCGTGCACGAGGACCAACAGCTACCGAAGCTGTACGCGTCTCCCGCGATATCGAAATCCTCCTGGTCAGAATATCCTCATTGGCTGACGGTAGCCCATGCTCAGACGGACTTGCAGATCCCAGAGACACACCATCGGTTGTCTTCCCAGCTTCCCGCCGCTTGATCAATTTACCGGGCCGCCGTCGGTCTTCGGTAACGCAAGGAATCCCTGCTACGATACAAGCATGACAAGACGGCTGCTGCTCGTCACATCGGGTTTTGCGAGTCCGACAGTAATTGCAGGCAAAGTTAAGCCGTCGCCTCTTGTTAGATTCCTTGTTTCTACCAGTGCCGGGACCGCCCCCGGGACTCTCCTCGGTATCCATTGGGGACGGCATGGGGCCGAAACGCGTGGACGCGGGGGACGATTATCGCGGAAGATTGATCAGGATGGTGTGATTGAATCATGAGATGCCGGCGGATGGCATCAAACATGAATTGGATCTGGATGGAGTCTGGGGTCGAGGGCTTGAGAGGAGGTGAGATACCGAGCCGATCGGAGGGAGAAATCTCATCTAATTTATCCAAGCACCAACAAGCTTTGGTCTTCCCCGCGTTCAGTCCTCGGAGTGTCGGCTCCACCCCCGCAAGTTTCTTCTCGATACTAGGGTCATCGAGTAACCACCAATCGGAATCTCTCTGTTGCACATCGCTTCTCTTGAACTAAGTTGGTTATCGTTAGTCGTATCTCTCAACTCCTCAGTTTCTATCGACTCCGACCCGAGAAGATGCCTGGTTTTACAACATGGTACTCGATATAAACCCCCTCTCGTCTCCAGCTGAGCGACATGCATCTCATCCACTCTTAAAGACACCAATTGACAAGGTGCTGATATGGCTAAGCGACGAACTTCTGTTGAAATGAAACCCGATGTTGATGCCGTTGAGAATGTCGTCAAAAATCCTCATCATGAGTCTCACAATGCCGCCGGTACCGTCAATTTGTATCAAGATGGGACCGTGGTTCTGGTTCCAACACCAAGCCCTGACCCCAAAGGTACTGAAAAGCTGACTGTTCGCTCAATTAGTCACTTTTACTGACAGAAATTGCATTTAGATCCCCTCAACCTCCCGATCTGGCGCAAGTACATGATCATTTTGCTCGTCGGCTTGTACTCTGGTATCTCAGTCCTTGGAACTTCTGGTCTCGGGTCTGTCACACCGGAACTTCACAAGATTTATCGCGACGAGGATCCGAAGCGAATTACCGATTTACTCACATATCCCACTCTTTTCATGGGCATTGGCAACCTTCTTTCTATGCCCTTAGCCACCGCCGTCGGTCGTCGGCCTGTGTTCCTGTTCTCGCTTCTGCTTTTGACAGTGTCTGGAATCTGGTGTGCTTGTTCAACCTCACTTTCTAGTCACATCGCCGGTCGCGACATCTTTAGCTTGGCCGCCGGACAGAGCGAGGCGCTCGCGCCTTTGATTGTCCAGGAAGTTCATTTTCTTCATGAGCACGGCGTGAAGCTGTCGTACTTTGTTGGGGTGCAGACCACCGTGACGGCCACTCTCTTTACTGCCACAACATACATCGTCCCGAATATCGGATTACCGTGGTGGTACGGTATTATGACCATCATCAATGGCGTCACACTAATCCTATCGTTCTTCTTTTTGACCGAAACCCGATTCGACCGTCCTGAGGATGCCACCGGTAAGAGAAACACGCTGCATTTTCGAGGAGTATACTAATCCCGGATCAGAGGGCGCAGTCCATCTCAAGCTCGACAAGGACGGCAACGTAGCCCGGGAGGGTACCGACGAGATTCTATACCAAGTTACCACACGACAGGGTGTCCTGCTACAGCCCGAGAAGTTCGGAGACAGGACCTGGAAACACGACATCAAGCTTTTCCATGGCAAAGCCAATTGGAAGAATCTCATTTCTTTCTACAAGGATATCGCCCAGTCCCTCATCCTCCCACCGATTTTCTGGATCTTCGTCCTCAATGGTGCATTCTTGGGTCTTTACATCTATCAAGCCTCGACGTTTGCCCAGATCTTGATTGCGCCACCATATAGCTTCAAAACGGAACTCCTAGGCTACGTGCAGCTTGTTCAGATTCTTGACTGCGTCATCGCTGTTCCGCTTCTTGGATACGGCTCCGACCATATCTGCAAGTTCATGAGTCGACGAAGAAAAGGTGTTTTTGAGGTGAGTTAGTTGTAATACCGGCGAGTATCAGAAGCTGACTTCGCACTTAGCCCGAATATCGACTCATCATACTCATCGTTCCGGCGGCAGCAGCTATCATCTCAGCCGTCGTTTTCGGCCACGCCGGTGCCTCGCCGGAAGACTATCACTGGATGGCCGTTGTAGCGTCCTATCACCTCGGCTTCTTCGCTTTCCTTGGTGCAAACTTGGTCGGCATTACTTTCGTTATGGACAGTTATCCGAGCAAGTCTGGACCTCTGCTACTCGTTGTTTGTGCAGGTCGTGGCTTCATCTCTTTTGGCTTGAGTTATTCAACCGTGCCTTCGATCGAGTCGCTTGGCCATGATGGTGCTATGAACATTTTGGCTATCGTCTGTGGTATCTTGAGTGGTCTTGGAATTGTAGTCTACTTCGTTGGAAAGAGAGTGCGTGAGTGGGCACGACGACACATCTGGCCTAAGCACTACGAGGGGTAGTCCCATGACTGTATGCTTCTCCTCGGTTTGTGGAAGAGCAGGACATGACTTTGTTACTTAGTTAAATGAAATTGGGGATTACTCGCCTTAAGGGTTATCCGAATCATCTCATAGGCGAGGCCAGCGATGTCAAATGTTACGTCGAGGAGCAGCTCAACGTTCGACTTTGTGAGCAACGAGTAGGAGAAGAGACAGATACTGAGCACGCAGACCACGACAGTGACGGGGATCAACTACGCCGTGCGTGAACGCATGATGTGGACGACCGACGAGTAGCTGTAGCAAGTAATCGAGTAGATAAAGCAAGAGATCCATTGGTGCCGGCTGCTTAATTAATGACAGTCTAGGAGGCACATGGTTGTGTCCTGGTGGGACACAGCCGAGGAAGGCATCTGGCTTGACAACGGCTACTTTGGACTCGTATCTAATTTGCCGGGAAACGGCAAAAATTACCATCGCAAGTTGAAAGAGAAAAAGAGCCGCCAATAAGGCTTCAAGTGAGTGCATTGTACTAATTACTGGTTTAGATAGTCTAAGGATTGCAAATGAAGAGCTTATGGGACAGTACTGCGAGACTGATGGCGAATGTGGCAAATGTGGCAACCGCTCCCGTGTGTGTTTATGGGATGCCGACATTGATCAGAACAGTTGCGGCCTTTGCACGTGTGGCCTTTAAATTCCCTCATTCGCAGTGTTTGGGCCTTGAATCGGTCTCGTGAGGAGTAGTTTAGATGAGAAGTGATAGCTTCATTTATAAATAATCTTTACACCTCTAAAGAAAATGAGAAATCGGTCTCAACTGTAATGAATGATAGTAAAGTTATTACTCAGTGATAGATCGGACTGTTATGCAGCTAAAGATGCAATCCTGCTGATGTAGTGCTGAGATATGATGCGTAGCATAACAGCGATGCCCACATTCACAAAGATGTCACCTAATTGGCCAGCAGCCGCTGGACCGTGGAACTCGAAAACCCCAAGAGCCGCGTCCTCTTCAAGTGTAGTCCCTCCGGATGGTTCAAAGGTAGCCGCAGGCCAACCTTCGTTCGACGCAACTACGAGTTCCCAGCTTCCAAATTTATTTCCAGACCCGGAGCCAATGAGTCGCTTCAATGTGCAAGACGTTTGTGCCTTCTTTCTCCTCCACTGCCAAGTCTGGGAATGACCGTTGACCTCGACCTCGAATGGCCAGGTGGCGCCCTCGTGGAACTCGCTTGTCTCCACAAAAAGCGTCTGAAACCCGTCGAAGCTTATAGTACTTTTACTACTAAAGGTGTGGCGGCTTTCGATTGTGCATATGGGCGTGGAGGCCGACTTGTACGGTCCTTCCTTGATCATGAGCCTGCTGCTAGAGAACATCTTTGCGAAGTAGGCAACGGGTCCTTTGAGTTGCGTTCCAAGCTCCAGACAGCTGGTTCCCCCACTGGTCATTACATTCCAGACGTGGAACATAGCAGGCAGTCTGGCGAAGCCCACGCCAGGGTGGTAGCCATGTGGTTGTTGGGAGCCATGGTGGCCAGTTGGAGGCCCGTAATAAGCTTGTTGGTAGCTAGAAGGTGGTAGATGGGATTCTGAGAGTACTGCGATTGATGGAAAGGCGGCTGTTCTGTCAGGTAACTAGGAGGTGGGCCTGAAGGTTGATAATAGGCAGGGTGATGACGGGACATGGCTAGTTCAGCTGTTGATTATAGACCAATGTGTGAAACTGTACTGTTCGGCTACCCAGGACTCAATACTATTTAAAGCTCGCAAGAGGTTTCAAGACTCTGTCGACGATCAATGGAACGTGAAGGAAGCAGTCTCACACCCTAAAAGGTTAAGATTAACGTTGGGGCTAGATTTAAGCTTACCCTTCTAAGCTCCATCTTGCGCTCCGAAATGAATTGGTCGACCATGGCAGCGGATAATCCAGCCCAACGTATCGGGCTTGACTTGGATCTGAATTGAGCGATTGGCTGCATCTCATATTCACGCGATGCCTTGTCGTCATTCTGACGCGTGGATCACTGTCCCACAGTTGTTGACATGCCAGCGGAAATTAAGGTGTTATTATTAGGGCACAGCGCTGTTGCTAGTCTAAACCGAATATGGTAAAATCAAGCTCTGGGTGTCAGTGAGTTCTCAACCTCGTTTTCTTGTGTATAACCAATTTGTAGCTAGGTATTCCCCGCAGACTCTCTGCCATTCGCCATTAACGAAGGCCGAGTACGCTATTTGATTGTATACAGAGAAGCGCCTCATCGTCTTTTCTCACGTCATCCACCGGCAACCCAATATCGCAGTTCTCATGATCAGTCACTCCAACAAATGCGACCCAGAGGATCATTTCCATTACGCGACTATGTCACAAGCTACAGTCTTCAAGGTCAAATCTCAGCAGGAATACCTGTTTTTGCCCTTCAGCCAAATGCTAGAACAATTGGCAGCACGCCCGGCATCAAGATAAACTTCAGAAACTAGCCAAGATGGCTATACGTCTGAAGTGCGATAGATAACTAATTCACTTTCCACTAGAAGTTAACCCTTCAGATTGCATTGAATTTCTACGCAGTGGTAACTCACTTGGGTGAACAGGCGAAGTCAAGCTAAAACAAATCCGTTCAAGAATCAGATAGGCACGCAATAGGAGTAGATTGTTCAAATAACCAAGAGTCAAGCCCCAAAGAAAAAAAAACCTGAATATCACAGTCCCTTGCCCTCCATAGATAACATTGTTGTTTTAGCGACCGTAACTCCATCCTGCGCTATTGCCTTCATTTCCCACTTCATATCCGCCGCCGCACCCGGCAGCGTTCTCCTTCGCATTTCTTTCGTAGTAGTTGCTTATAGCCGTACTTTTGATCCAACGCTTGGCCCTTCGCTATGATGTCTTTTGGGTCATGGAGACCGTCGGAGTCGTCGCCTTCAGTCACTCTTTTAATTATCATGTTCATCGTGGTATAAGTTGGATGGAAAGGAGGTAGTCGTTATGTAAAGCGGTTGTGTAAAACTGCTTAAATACTGTGCAGAGATGTCCAGACGGGATTCGTCTTGGTATGATTCTGTTTTATGTTAAACTTAATGTGCTTAAACCCGACTGGAGCATTCTTATGTGATTTACTTATACCAGTGATGTCCTGGGAGGCATCGCTATCTCACTGGATGGCAAATCCATCGACGGCAAATGCTTTGTCAGATTAGCGATGGGCATGTCCCTACGCCCGGATTGGAAATAGCATGCGCAGATTTCATGTGCCATGGCGACTTGCATAAGGCAAGGTGATCGCGTATTTATTACCCTCACGTATGCTTCAGACTCTGACGTGATTTAGGCTCAACGTTACAAAGAGCTTGACTTTCACTTTGGCCAAAAATTGAATTTCTGCCCTATATCTAATGCTTTCACTGTTGCATGGCATTAAAGAGGTAAGTCAATCGAGTGAATGTGTACGTACTCCATACTAACATAGGGTTTACTCGCCTCCTTCCATTCTTGTCTTCCTTAGCGTCTCCAAGAAAGACTTTACAGTTCCCCCAGGGTCGACCTTCTCGGTCCTCGTCTCTTCCACATATATACTTCCCATCGCTTTTTCTAGCATCTCATCTGTCACCTCCATCATGTTTATGAACTCAATAAACCAAAAAATCCGTCGCTCAAACCAACCAGTTGGATGGAAGTTGGGAAGGAATGAGCTATTACTCCGGTAACGCTCATGTTGCAGCCAAAAGGCATATTGTGCTAGGGACCGAGAGATTGAGTGCGCTGAGGATTCTGGGAAAGGCACGCACATTTCCTCGATGAACTCGTCACCTTGATAGTCAACTCTACATCCGGAAGGTTTCGAGTTTGCTGTGCATATCTTCCGTTCCGCCTTCATACTTTGGATATGGTCGTTATATTCCTCTCTCAAAATAGCCATGAACTCGGCCCGAAGCATCGGAAAGGTAAAGGAGGTGAGTCGCTCCATCTCCGTGTCTAGAACATCGATGAACTCACTTTCCTCGTCCAGAATCTCTTTAATATCCTCGCCTTCGAGATGTCCAAATTTTGAAAATGTCTTCCCGATGCCCTGGCCCCTATGGCAGCAAACGTGCGCTATTGAGATTTGAGCTTGGTCACACTTAATCCTCCGGAGAAGCGAAAGGAGCAGTTTCTCTGCTGCTTGAATGCCGCAATATTCTTCGAGAAGACTGACAAATTCGAAGGCCCACACTGAGCTAGGCATGGGATCAAAGAAATAGCAAGAGCTGAACTGAAGCCGAAATATTGAGGATATATGGCAACCTTCAGGAGAGCACGGGCATATACAATCGTCCGTGGCGAACGGATCAGCTCCTGCACGAAGACAAAGTCTGATGGCGTCGACAACATCCCAAGTCAGCCAGCCAGACGATACCGCCAATCCTGGGAGAAGGTCGAACAAGAGGGTTCGTCCATCTTGGCCCACATTGGCTACATCCGTGCCTTTCTCGAGGCAGAGTTTGATGACCCGGGCGTCGGGACATTTGAATAGGGAGTTGATTGCCAGTTTCCCCTCGCTGTTCCTTTGGTTGAAGCTCTGGAACCCGCATTGGACAAGGGTCGATGCCATCTCAATGTTGCAGGCGTAGTGCATCAAATTGTTGTCTTTGATCCCGTGATCTGTGAATCTGAAATTGATGTCGTCGCACAGCCGAATGAACCGTGGGAGAAACTCCATACGCTCTGTTGAATTGATACGGTGAATCAGAGCGCTCCTTATAGTGTACTGGACAAAAAGCTGGAAAGTTTTCGAGTCCACCAGTGATTGGATAACCATCAGGGCATCTAGGGCTAGATCCCAATGGCCACAGAAGAAGGCGTAATCCAAAAACATCCACTTCATCTTCGAGTCCATCAGACCAGGGTTTGCGCCTCTTGAGATTAGTAATTTCGCGACTCCAGTTTGGCCCATGGCCGCAGCGTACATCAGTGGCGTCACTCCGAGGTTGTCAGTAGCGTTGATGTCATGTCCTGCGTCTAATACCAGACGACACAACTCTAGATTGGCTGCCACGATGTGCAAGGGCGTTTGTCCCAAAAAATTAACGTTATCCTCGAGTGGTTGCGATCGATGCAGCCAATGCGTTGCTGAATCAAGCGATCCATTGAGAAGAACGTTGTGTAGGTATGTTGACCCTGAATAGTCTGAATTTGTAAATACTTGTCCATCTAGACGAGGTGAGTTGTGGGAAACGGGGCTTACTAGGGCTATATGTCAAGATCATCCCAATGTATCTGATGAAGAAGGGGTCTGGAGTCCTTCCAGCACCGTACCAGTCCGGTGAACATGAAACAGGCCACTTTTCGAAAGAGGGTGCATGAATGGCTGTGGCATCGAATCCATATGCTAGAACCGCCTCAAGTAGACCAAGATGATCGCCCTCTCCAATCCATTGTGCGCACTGAACAAGGAAGCTTATTCGAGTTAGTTTCAGTCAGTTGAGGATGTTTTTCTATTGGCTCCCCACCTTTGTGGTTCGTCTTCTAGCGTCATCTGGCAATCAGTGGCCAACACGTGCAGTAGACCAAACTGATCCTCGTCTATCAGCCAAGGATATTGCAGGAGTGTCTGTAGCATTCGCCCGATCAGTAAAAAAAAATGAGCGAATGGTAAATTAGAGCATACTTGAATATAGCCCTTTCCTGCAGGATCTTTATGATATCTCAAAGAACTATCAGACCGATATAGTTCAATAAATTTCTCCCGAGCTTCTGGGAGCGAAATCAAGCCTTTCTCGAGACGCCATATGGCCTCAAACCCTGGAGACGTGTAATTAACGATTCTTTCGGCTCTGAGAGCAGGCCGAAGATCGAAACTTGTCTCATCAACCATAAGCCCAATGCCAGCAACAATGGCTATTGGGATTCCGTACATCGATAGGGCCAGTCGTAAGCGTAGGCTGATACAGCTGCAGCCTGAGGCACATTCCTTAGGTTTCCTGATGAAACTTGAGAGCGGCGTGTACTGTAAAAACCAAAAGCGACCGGAGGTGCTAGCGAGATGGCACGAGCAGTTATACCTTCGCGTGCCGCGAGCATGCGACGTTGTCTTCACTGCCGATAACAGGATCCGGTGTTCTTGCTGTGGCACCCGACTTGATTGTATGGCAGCGCTAAAGCACGCTTCGGCTTCATCAACGACTCCTTCAAGCTTTCCACAATTAGGATCTCCCTCCTGTGCTGCGGACGGATCCGGATCTTCCTTGACTGTTTGCAGTGGTTTTTGACTACTCGGCGGCTGACATTGTGCAGCCATAAACGCCCTATGAGGAGTCAGTCCAGCTACTTTCATGAATAAATCATGTATAGAAATGATACAAGTGTAGAATGCTGACGATCTCGTTGATCTTTTCTCCAACGTCCTTGATCTGTTGTTTTGGTTGTCGGGAAACCATCAACTGCGCCCGCTTCCAATGATGACGGGGGCCCTCTCCTTGCTCTTGGTACTTTTCCAGGAGACCCCGAAGGGTTGGCTCGATTTCATCGTACCGCTCTTGCACGTGCTGGATTATAATATCGACGAGTTGGTATCCCTCCCAAGCCTTTAGCGTGGATACGACCTGATGGAGAATCGCCAGTCTGTCGAGAAGAGTGGTCAGATCTTTGTGTGCCTCCCCAGGTTTGGATCGCATCTGTCGCAGCGCATCGATACTGCTGGAAATCTGTAGGGCGAAGGCAGTGATGCCAACGCCTGCGGAGACAAAGCCGACGATGACTTCAGCCATGACAAACCGAGAACTGCTTGATCGTGGGGTTGTTTTGGGTAAAACAAAAGAAAAACTGTTAGCCCTCTAGAATTAGGTTTTACACCGAACTTGGGTGCACAATTTCGACAATTCTGCCTTGTCTATGCGTAGTTTGCCTGACGGCGCCACGACTGCCAATGAGCTGCCATTCATAACCGCTGCCAATGTCGAGAGATCAGCCTGCAGGACTGATTGCGTCACATTCACTCATTTTCAACCCTATCCAATAGCCAATCAGGCGTACATCATTCTTCGCCCGATTTACGTGTTTCCCGAAGTTCCAACAAACATCAATGTCATGAGTTGCATAATATACCGGTGGCGCCAGTGACTGCATCGTAGTCGCTAATTACTATCGCCGTTATGAACTCGTGTGGCATTGCTTGAACCAAAGTTTCTCTGCTTTCAATTAGTCTATTGTGATAAACACAGTAGTAACATGAGCTTACAGGGCTCAAAAGAGGACTTGTACAGACCCGACGTTCGACCTGACCACATGCACAATACCAATATCGCACATCTCATATCGAGGACTATTTCCAAATTCAGTCCGATGCCACAAAAATACGCGAACTCTCAGAAGCCGATCGATCTTCAAGTCGCCCTAAAACATTTTAGTCATTTATGCTTGATAAATAGTGTCAGTTGGCCTTTTGGATCTACGACCCAGTCAGGAAGTATCACCCTTACTACCTAAAAAGGAAATACCACCAGATAAAACCAGACAACACTTAATGCTGGAGGGATGAGTACAATCCACTCCTCAGTCTTCCTCTAATATCTTGCGCTTCTCTATCGAGCAGCATAATGCCCAAACAGACTTCACTCAAGTCGCCTCAGCACTGATCGTCCCCACAGGCCAAAATGCGTGGTTCAAGCCGCAACGTTGTATCTCTAGTGGTTGACATCAAGATCTGCGCCTTCTTTAACCACATTCCAGTATTTTTCCGCACTTCGCTGACGCAAAGCTCGACCCCATTTCATAACGGGAAAGATGGCCAAGTTGTGAGCAAGACCTGCGAATGCGCCCAGGATGAAAGCGTTCTGATAGCCCAGGTTGACCACCCAGGGTGTGACGCTAGGAAAAGAGTTAGCAAGATCGGCTTGCATGAGCTTTGACATTGGACTAACCCATAACCAATACCAAAGGCCATGGTATTTCGGATGATAATAGCCGTGGCGAGAGCCTCGCTCGCCAAATCACGGTAACAATCGATGCAGTACGCGATAGAAATCTGCGAACCAGCAGTGGTGGTAAACGATATAACGCCCATGGCAAATACGATAGCGAACCAATGTGCCTGATAGTAAGCACCGACACCGAACAAAATGCAACCGAACGGAATGAGGATCAGGGAGGGGAGGAAGAGCCAAAGGCGGTGCTCAGCTTCCATGTATCCCCCGTTTCGGCGCGCCATCTTGATGATGAACCTATCACCGAAGATACCAGTGTACACGCATCTGGTTCATGTCAGCTACCACGCGAACGACTGAATGAAGCGTAAAACCTACGCTAGAGTTGTTCCCACCAAAGGAGCAATGAAAGTCAAACCAACGGTCGAGGTAGGCATATTATAAGGTCGGTTAGACAATACCATCGACTCAGTCGCGTTCAAAACAGATAACCACACGATGTTACAACCATAGATGAAGCCGGCATAGGAAATGATGGGGAACGCCAGAAGCAAAATCGGTCGGCTGATTAACTTGAGGAGTCTGTTCTTGCCCTTCAGATTCTTGCGTTCAATGGGCTTGAGCCGAGCGAACCGAGACTTCTTGCTCAGCTCAGGATTCTCAGGATCGGACGCCTCGCCACGAGGGCTGACGCGTGAAAAAGTAGTAGTCGCAACATTGTCTTGTTCTCCATCATCCTTGGTATCTTTATCACTTTTGGCGTCAGGGTCAGTAGGTGTTTGATTTGCGCTAGAAATGGGTTGACCCTCAATGTGGTTACTGGTCATGTACTTTGCGCGGTCAAATTTAGTCTCCTCCATGAAGAAGAAGATGATGAGCAGTAACACCGCACAGAAGATTGCACACCAATACTGTTCGGATTAGTAGTTGACACATAACACTAGCCGTTTTGATGTACTCACGAATACCCATTGGTAGCCTTGTCCAGCGTTGATAAATCCCATGATAAGAGGACCGATGCCATTGCTATAGCCAAGAGCGAGGGCGTACAGAGCAAGGAACTTGCCTCGCTCATGGGTGAAGAACTTAACAAGATTCATTAGTATCATTTATACCACAGACTTCAAGCTTAGAAGATTCCATACCACATCAGAGACAGTAATCTCGGCCAAAGACTCAATAGGTGCGCCAAAAATACCCTGCAAGATCTTGGTCGCGATCCACTCTCCGTTGGATCGCACATGTGGCTGCCAGACCATGACGCCCTAGATCCGTTAGCTTAAATAAAACCAGTAATAAGTGGGCAATTACCAAGGTTCCCATTGTCGTTATCAAGTAAACCGGCCGCTTGCCGTACTGAACAGCGATCGCTTGCCAAATGACACATCCCCAGCCGAAGAACAGGAACTAGCAGACCGTTAGATTATCAACAGCCGAACTTCTGCGGAATGCACATACCATGTAACCGGTTCCAGAGTTGAGATCACCGTAGCTGAGACCCGTGGAATCCGACAGGGGGCCCAATGTGGAGTACAATGCCGAAGAGCAGATACCAATCACGAGTACATAACTGATCGCAAGTCAGTTAGCAAGAACCAGAAATGACTGAGGGACTTAATCATACGCTGCCATGCAAAACGCAGAGAGATACTTCCTCCTTGGGGACCAATTCAGAGGATCATCCGGATGAGCCGAAGGCGCGGGTACAAGGACAATGTCATGTTCGGCTCCTTTGGCATGCTGAGAGTCCATACTTCCCTGAGCGTCCACAAGGTGGACCGTTCCGGGAATTGCCTCAACCTGATCCGCCATGTTGGCGGCAACTTGGCTTTGAGTGGGCATAGCTGGTGTCATCAAGGAAAAGCAATGTGAAGATTGGGTAGATAATGTTGTACGGGGTGTGTGGGCTTGCTCTCTGTTGCCTTTCTCAGACGGGATTGTCCCTTCTTTTATATCTAAGGTTACAAGTCCAGTAATTGATCAGTGTCTCTTATCTTTACCACCCTCTCATGAAGGCCAACTAGTGACTTCCCAGCTTCCGGAACCATAGTGCCGTGTCCGATCACCCTCTACCATGTTAGCTACGACGTCAGTCTATCCACTTCTCATTGCGAGGCCGGACATCCGGAAGCGAGATTCTGGGGCTCGGTTTGTCTATTGGATACAAAGTTCTGTATGGGCCATGCTGGCCAAGCCTCCCCGGATTTCGCCCCAGTCCCGGACAGGAACCAAGGCAGAGTGCGGGGGTGGAGATGGGGTAGATTGGAAATACGGGGAGATTTTTAGTTGCGAACTTGCGACCGAGTATTTGGTACTGTCTGAAGGATTCATCATCCCGAAGCATCCCCTCACGCCAACATAAAATAGAGCCTTGGCATTGTCTTAGATTAAATCTTGTTCCATTCGACGAAAAAGGAAGATAGATAACGATATTTCCTACTCGGGGCAAAGAGATCTTTTGCCAAGTGATACGCACTGCCTTGTGATACGTATACGTCTCTTTATTTGCCAAAGCGATCGGCTCAACGATACTTCTCCGCATCTCGCCTCTACTCTAGCCCGTGAATATCCAATCACGCAAATCGTTATTACTTCTTGAGGAATTAAGAAAGTCTCCGACAGGATATACGCTGGGAATTGCGGACTGAAGCTGTATACAAGCTGCTATAAATCAGGGCACTGACCATCGCTTAATTAAAGTATTTACCATTGTGACATTCGATATCATAGGATTAAAAGATTGAACTCCATCTTACAAGATACTACTTAGTCTCTGACTCTTTCTGATTACCTCTCATAACCAATTCAACGCCAAAATGGTTACCTCTCAGTACCCTGTCCGTCCTGCTCTTCGTCACGACGAAGAGGAAATCACCGGCTATGTTGACCCTTGGGTGGTATCCCCTGGCGAAGTAGCACATGTCAAGGCACACACTTAGCCCCCTTGAACCATCCCACATCCATGCTAACTGCATTCTTAGGTATCGTCCACACGGCCCAAGCTTAAGTACCAGCTTGTCCGACTATTACAAGGTCTCGATGTACCCCATGCACCTACACCTGCCAAGGAAGTGATCGAGCACGGTCCCAAAGGCGAGCTAAAGGGTCGCTTCCAGGCGTCTCATCCTGGTTCTCACGCTGTTGTTGATGCATGGAAGAGGGAGCCTCTCTTGGGCAAGTCGGAAGGTGTCGAGATTGATTTCTATGTACAGCCTTGGATGCTCAATGCTCCCCACCCCCAAGCCATCCTCTCAAATCTTGACGCTTCCAAGGGTGCTGGTGTTGCTGTACTTCTAGACCGCGATGATAATCTCGTCGTATGGATTGGTACTGCCAAGGGTGTTGAGACCAAGAAGATTGCATCAGCCGCACGGGAGCGTCGTTGGTTCCATGTACGCATCACAATCAAGGACAAAGACTTCCAGTTGCAACTATCTCATATTGCATCTGGTAATGAGACTGCCGCAGGCCCTACCACTGTGCATACTACCCTCTCAGCCGCCCCTCGACTAGACTCTGCCAGCCCACTGTACTTCGCTGCAACCTTGGCTGCGAACCCAACATCGGCCTCAGACCTCCCAGTTCACTTCTTCAACGGCAGAATTGAAGCTCCTCGTTTCAAGGCTTTGGGTCGCAAGAACTGGGATATTGCAAAGTACGATTTCTCTGTAGGCATTGATACAGATGAAATCTTTGATGTTTCAGGCTCTGGACTCGATGGTGTGCTTGTCAATGCACCCACTCGGGCTATACGTGGCCATGACTGGGATCACAAACTTATTGGACTTGGCTGGAAAGAGGCAAAGTATGGCTTCGGTGCAATTCACTTTCACGACGATGATCTTGATGATGCTGCGTGGGATACAGACTTTGAGTTCACCGTCCCTGATGATCTTCGCTCCGGTGCTTATGCCATTGAGGTGCAAGATACTGAGTCAGATCTAAAGGATGCCATTGTCTTCTTTGTTCGACCCAAAGAAGTCCGATCACAAGCCAAGATTGCTTTTGTCTTTTCCACATTTACCTATCTCGCGTATGCAAATGAGCACATGTATGACGAGACCAAGTCAACACATATCTCGTTCCCTGAGGGTGTTCAACTAGTGGCCTCTGATAACTATTACAAGATGGTTCGACGCCATGACCTTGGTCTTGCCATTTATGATCTCCACAGTGATGGCTCGGGCGTAGTGTACAGCACTACCAAGCGTCCTATTCTGAATGTGCGCCCTGATTATATCCACTGGGGTTTCCAGCGTCCCCGAGAGTTCTCTGCTGATCTGCTCATGGTCGGATTCCTTGAGAAGCATTTTGGTGACGGTTATGATATCCTCACGGATCATGATCTCCACCTTCGCGGTCGCGCTGCTTTGTCCCAGTACGATGTAGTCATCTCTGGTTCTCACCCAGAGTATCCTTCCGCTGAATCGCTGGATGCCTACGAGGGACATGCGAAAAATGGAGGCTCGCTCATTTATGCCGGTGGCAACGGCTTCTATGTAAGTGCAGGCACCGTCAAGTTGTATCATCATATCAAACTAACAGAGTACTTTCTCAGTGGAAATCCGTAACAGACCCCAAGCGGCCCCACCGCATGGAGGTACGAAGAGCGGATGTCGGAGCCCGGACCCACGAAAATCCTCCCGGCGAGCGTCACCACGCTCTCAACGGTCAGCTTGGTGGTCTATGGCGTTCCATCGGTCGCCCACCCAACGAGCTCTGGGGCATCGGCAGCTGTGCTTCAGGTAAAGGCCCCGGACGTCCCTTTATCCCGACCGACGACGCTCTCAACAACCCTTCTCTCAAGTGGCTTTGGAAGGGCCTCAAAGAAGAATCGAGGAAACTCCTCGGTACAAAAGGTCTTGCTGGTGGTGCTAGTGGCGACGAGCTCGATCGTCTTGACGTGGCCATTGGAAGTCCTGCGAATGCCATCCTCCTTGCTAGGAGTGAGCGACACGACGATCACTTCATGCTGTTCAATGAAGAGCTTATCTTCCCTATGATCGGAACACTCGGCTCTACGTCGACTCTGGTGAGGAGTGATATGGTATACTACGAAACTAACGGGGGTGGATCGGTGTTTAGTGTTGGCAGCATCAACTGGAACAATTCCTTGGCTTGGGACGGATACCAAAACGATATTGCACAGGTCACGGAGAATGTCATTCGCGAGTTCCTCGCTCGCGGTAAAAAGGCAGCTACAGCATAAAAAAAATAGGATGTTTGGCTTGTTAAAGTGTATACATAAAGATCACTACAGTCGCATCGCTGTAAAAGGCAGTGTTTTCAACGATAGAAAATGAATGTAATTCCCATTGAAGCCATAACTATCAGCCCAATTGACCCTACCCACAAGCAGATCTATATATATATACAATTTTTTCAAGTCTATCAGTCTAGTATGTCGTAATTATGTACAGTTGTCGTGCAATTACCAGGTAATAAGTTGTAACGTTTCCAGCTTTTTTGTTTCGTAATCTCACTCGGCGGCGCTATCGCTGTGGATAGCCTTCTCAGCTTCCTTGCCAACGGCCATCTCTTCGATGTAGGACTCGTCCTTCTTCTCGCGGGTGACGTAACCGGGAGGAGCCCACTTGGCACTCTCCCATGCCTTGAGGTCGGGCAGGCAGTACATCATGTCGATGTGTTCGAGACTAAGGGTCTTGGATTCGTAGAGGAAGAAATAGGTGACCACGGCACCGAGCAAGTTCATGGCAGCGAAAACGTAGCCGAATGCGTAGGAGATACCGGCGTCAGCGAATGGGGTAAGGAAACTGATCAAGACTGGAAATGTATTAGCAATGCACTACTTCAATTTTCGATGAGGCACTTACAGTTTGCGAGCCAGTTGCTTGCTGTAGCCAGCGAAGCCTGCTTGGCACGAGTTCGAAGAGGGAAAACTTCTCCAACGACGACCCAGCCAAGAGGTCCCCAGCTGACAGCGTAAGAAGCGATGAAAAGGCAGGCAGAGACGATCATGACGATTCCGCTGGTGCTGCTGTCTTCGGGGTCGATTGCGGTTCCGACGGATGCAAAAATGACAAGCCAGGCACACTGCCACACGCCACCGATGATGAGAGGCCAGCGGCGACCGAACTTCTCTGCGGCGTAGATTCCGAAAAATGTCATACCAACGTTGATAGCGCCAAGGATGAGTTGAACCAGGATAGGGTCGTCAATGCCGGCGGACTCGAAGATAGTAGCTCCGTAATACTAGACTAGGGTTAGTTGAGGACAATTCCCCATAGAATTTGACTTACGAAAAAGTAGTTTGCACCGGTCCACTGCTGGAAGAACTGAACAGCCATGCCGAGAAGGGTTCGGAAGAGGATCTTTGGTTGAGTGTTGTTGACGCCGAAGCATTCCGTCCAGGTACCCTGGCCGACCTTGCGCTCTTCCTCGAGAAGCAGTCTCATTTCGCTGATGTTGTCCTCAATCAGGGGGTTGTTGACATCATGAGTCAATCCGCGGAGCCGAGCCAGAGACATGCGAACATCTTCCCATCGTTCTCTCATAGCAAGCCATCTAGGTGATTCGGGACAAGCAAGGACCCCGAGGCCGAGGGGGATGGAAAAAGCCATCTCGATAGCAATGACAATGCGCCAGCAAGCGTCGTTATCCTGAATCTCTCGCACGCCATAGTTGACAATGTTGGAGATAAGAATGCCAAAGCAGATCATCAACTGATATGATGAAACGACAGCACCTCGGATCTCTCGTGGCGCACACTCGCTCTGGAACATGGGTACGCCGATCGAAAGGGCGCCAACACCAAGACCGGCAATGAGACGGCCTATCATCATGTGGACCCAGGAGTACATAGCCGTGATTTGGATGACGTTGCCAAGGAGGAAGACGACAACGAAGATGCTCAGACTCTTTCTGCGGCCATACCAATCAGCAGTACTGGTCACAAGTTAGTGACTATGATTACATAGATGTCTTCGTGTAGAGATTTCACTTACTATGAACCAACCAGAGCTCCGATAAGGCATCCGATGCTCATGAGAGAGACGAGAATTCCCTGGATGGCGGGCACCCAATATTTGGTACCGTCCTCATGTTCTTGGGCGAAGCGATCGACAAAGTCTCTAAACAGCAGCATTGCTGAGATTTCACCTATTCTTTGTCAGTCTCATTTCTTCTATGCATGAAGATTGCAACTATAGCTTACCAGTATCGTAGCCAAATAAAAATCCACCAAGAGAGGTGATGAGGGCCAAGACCAGAGCCTCAGCTCCACAGGCGGCCCCATTGATTGTGAAAGAACTGTATCAAGCCAAATTAGCTGGTGCTCATGTAGATGCAAAGAAGTACAAAAAAGGAACATACCGATTCCCAAGCATGTTTTCAGTCAATGTCTTAGTAGTAACCAGAATCAATTGATCTGCTCCTCCAACTCTGAGAAGGTCTGAAGCCTCTTTTATCTGTTCTCAATTCTGCGGAGCCTTCTCCTGACAGGACTCATATCGTCGCCATAGCATAGATCACGTTCGTTCCATGAAGGCCCCCGACAGCCCGTCAACACAAGGCGCCGCCTTACCTTCGTGCTACAGATTTCCTCAACGGGCGAGTCCGGCTCACCTTTGTCCTATCGGGGAACAAGGCTAAATGGCAATTCACCTTTAACCGCCCAGACGCGCGAGGTGGAGTGCCGGTGAGGCTCCCCGGATATACCCATTTCTCAGAAGGGCCGACTCCAGGGGTGATTGACGATTACGGTACGATGGTGCAAAATAGGCCGAAGAGCGCCGAGCCACTGAACCCTGCTCTAGAATAGCAATTCTGCATCGTGAGTGGGAGTAGAGGCCACGATATGTGGAGAATCACGTCGTGGGGTCACCGCCGGACTTCCCCATGGACAGTGGAATCGAGAAATTTGTGAATTTGTGGGTGATGAAAAGAAGTGGAATGGGAGAAAAGCTGGGGTGATTTCCCATATTGCAACGTCATGTACAGAGTAGCTAATACTCGGTCTGCTGCTAATTCCGTAACGCCCTGTCATCCGTTCTAGAATCCCGTTTCGCCTTTCTACAGGCGACGTCCTTCATCATCTGAGAGGCAAAAGAGCACCTGACAAGACACGTAGGATCGGTGATGAGGCTATCAGCACGGGCGCAACTCCGCGGCATTAAGGCCGGCATAGCCGGTCTTGGCGTCCATCAGCTCGGGACGAAACAGCACACCACCTGACTTGGGCACAACTTAATTAAGCATCGGTATGAATCAGGATCTAACGATTATGCTTATGACTTTAATTCGCGTTCGTTATCTTCTATCCGGATCCATCAACGGACTCAAAATTGAGGCAACGTTCCATTGCGCGTACACTGAGAGGGATGACCCTGCTGAGAAAGAGATTTTATTTAGTGGGACGTTAGTCGGGTGCTCCAGCTCTCCGGTTTGTTCCACATGGCTTAGTACCAGTTTAATAATTAAGCATTGTGACACGTCAGGGGGAGTTTGTGGGATGACCGTGGGGTTGTGCAACCCTTTTTTGTTGATGTTGATGGATGGAGAGGTGTGGTAGTTTATGTTGAGCACAAAAGCAGCTCCAAAAGGAAGCAGAAGATACACAGAAGAATCAACTAGAACTCAATAATATTTCTAAGACTTAAAAATATATATATATAGCATATGTAGGATAAACGTGATATTGCTCGGCGTAAACGTGACGATAGTCGACATTTCGATGGAAAATCGAAGTGTCTAGGTTAGTCGGCTTGGCTTAGCTTGGCTAGATTCAATTCAAGGAGAAAAGGGCAGTCCCGCGTCGGATAGATGAAACGCGTCCCGGAACTCAACGACCCGGCCTTGGCTGCATCGACGCGCTCACCCCTGCAGATCAGCCCTGGACAGTCTGACACCCGGATATAACTGGGCAATCAGAGGCCGCCAGATTGTTAAGCCTTGCCTGTGGTGCCTGGCACAGCCAATGGTGCGCGTCTTGGTGCCGCCCGTCTGCAGCGCTTCCACGCTTTCGCTAAAATCTTCAACTCAACGGTGCTCTCAACCACGAATAATATTTTGCAAATATGAGTATTTTGACATTGTAATAGAGGGAAACTTGGATATGAAAGTCCAGATTTAAATCTGCAATTGAGTGATGAGTCCTGACGCAACTAGATGTATGTTCTAGTCGCAAGCACGTGGGCAAACACCATGTAGACATTGCCACGCTGCGCCGTACAGGTTGAGACATGTTACATACATGAAGATGCTGGTCTCTTCTTGGCATCCAAAAGGAAGCATGATATGTGACTGTTTGTTCTGCCTATGCAGGAGGAATAAGTACCCTGGCATTTCCTGTTGGTTCTTCCAGTTCAATTTCCCTCATTTTTGTGCTTTTTGACGACCTGATTGCTTGCTGCGCGCGAGTGAATCCATGACATCGAACGAAACTGAGTTCGTGGGCTGGACACCATCACCGGACGGAAGAGGGACGTACGACATAATTTTCACCTGTCTAATCACAACGTTTCTTTGCTGTTGGACTTCGGTTTACCCAAACATACCTGCGCGAGGAGACAGTTTTTGGACTTCTCTTAGGGACAAACTCGGACTTGCTTGCTTGGGACTGCTTGGGCCCGAATTTATAATAGTACTGGCTATTGGACAAAAGTCATCGGCGCGGAGATCGGTCAAGGTACATCATTTTCTAAGAGAAACTTTTTGTTATTTTTTGCCCAACTAATAATTGACGGTAGACATTCCACCGCGCGGGATATCGAGAATGGACCATCACACACGGCTTCTTTGCCGACATGGGCGGGTTTCTACTAACGGCCTCGGACCTACCAGAGCCCATCCCTCTCAACGCCGAACAGTTGTTTTATCTCGTTGAGAAAGAATACGTCAAGTATCCTGAGATTACTGCCGGAGACCTAAGAGATAGGAATAAATCGGATGGGCTGGCAAGGTCAGTACTATAAACTCAAGAGGAGGGCAGTCATTTCTAACTCAAAGTTATAGGCTTGTTACCGTTTGGCAGGGCACGTGGTTCGTCATCAACTTCGTTGCTCGTCTTGCACAAGGACTTCATGTGACGACAATGGAACTCACAGCAGTTTCATTTGTCGTCATTCTCTTTGGAACTGCATGGTGCTGGAAAGATAAGCCATCCGATGTCGGCACAACTATTCCCATCAGCAGCTTTGTCACAATGGAACAAATCATATTAGAAGTAGGGCACATGGTTTGACGCCTGGGAACATGGACTGACGTCGCCTAGGGCGGATTGCGAGCAAGCCAGCCATATTACCAAACACCGTTAGACTTTGTCAGCAGAGACGAAACTGCCTTGAACCTTGCTTGGCAGTACTACAACGAGTTGGCGCGCAAACTTCTTTTCTCACCCTTCTCCCGCCGTGTCACAAAGGTACCGTGGGACAGAAACCCAGGCGACATATTCCTCCAAATGGATTTTGACCTGAAGCTGGTCGGATCGGTGTTCATCCTTATCTTCAGTGCAGTATTCCTAACAGCATGGAACTTCTCTTTTCCAACAGTAATTGAAAGAGATTTCTGGCGAGTGGCAAGTATTTATATGATGGTATACGGCGCGGTGGGAGCTTTGTGGATGGAACTGGCGATGTGGATCTTTATTCCACAGGATTGCCTTGCCCAGGGTCTCATTCCAAGTATCTATGAGGAGTCTCTTGGGGAACATCCGGTTCGAAAGTGGTATCATCGGTACCAAGTCTGGCGGAGAAGTCGAAAGAGCAAGACCCATGGATTTCGAGAACTTGACAGTGACAGTTTGGCACCACAACGGCCAAAGAAGGGTGTTTTCGACTACCTCAACAAGTCACATGATATTTCGCAGGGTAATGATCCGTATATGCATGTCAGAGTTTGGTTTCTGGTGATCACCTCTATCCTATGCGTATGTTACTGCGTGTTTAGGGTTTACATTTTCGTGGAAGACTTCATTGGTTTGAGGTCGTTGCCTCGGAGTGCATATGAGACGGTGGAATGGACAAAGTTCATCGCGCACTTATAGACGGCGCGACGACGAGATGGAATTCACGAATTCATTTTTTATGTCTTCCAAAACCGGTTGAGATGAGTCCACAACTCGCTACCTATTACTGTCATATAGTGTGAACAGGATGGCGATTATTACCCATGCACACAGCTTTATAACGAATATAATATCTATAAATATTCACTACTTGACAGTGCTGTTGGCCTCAAATAAGGTTTTAGGGCCTGCCTTTAACCTTTGCAAAGAACAGGTTTCTACAAATATTCACAGCCTTTTTACAGTTACTCTTTGTCTTACAATAAGCTGAGCTACCTTACTGGTACTTAGTGCCTAACGGTCCGACCCCAGATTGATTTGTTTGGTGAGTTTGCATCACGTGTTACGTCATCCACGCCAGCTGTGACTACGGCTCGTAGGCATCCATATCCGCAAAGTTGCACAATTGACATTTACAACTTTCGACCCCTCATCCTACGATCCTTTTTACTCTCTCTCGACTACCTATTCATTCTTTCTCAATATCGTCAGTTTTGTATCTGTCATGGAGGCAGACTTGGAGATCCCTAAGTTCGTGGTCGACCTGTCTCAGCCACCCGAGACTCGCTACGCGCACATCATTCCACACTTCAAAGAATCCGTCGACTCATGCGATCTTCCCTCTCTATTCCATGAGCTCCTCAAGGAGCTCGCTGGCCCTTCCGCTGGAAAAGCTCTCGCCACTGCTGCGCGATTACTTCTGCAACGGGTGTACTCGGAAGAAGAGTCGCTCGAGTTGAAGGGCATCTCAAAAGCAATCAACATCCCCATGTACATTCTAGTGGCTTTCAATGTTCTGTTGGATCTCTTACTAGGATGCACAAGCGGTGGTGTGCGCACGCTGGTCTCAGTGAGCCCACTTGGGCAAGACACACGGATGCTACACTTCCGTACACTTGACTGGGGAATGGATCGGTTAAGACAGATTATCGTCGAGCTCGATTTTGTTCGCTCAAGCGGGGGACCAGTTGTGGCCACGACAGTCACATATCTAGGTTATGTGGGCGTGTTGACAGGTGTCAGGAAAGGTTTGAGCATGAGTTTAAACTTTCGCCCCTACCATGCCAGAGAAACTTCTAGACAACGATTTTCCTTCCGATGGAATCAGGTGATGGTGGTCCTCGGATTTCGACGATCCATATCAAGCGCATTGCGAAAAATCCTCTTGGACGAGGTGACGGAGCCAGATCGACAAGCTCATGAATCCCAAGGTCCAATCGATGTTGAACAAGACTCGCAAGATGCATCCGACCGTTATGTACAACAAGTTTTGACCACACTTTCAACCTCCGACTCAACTTCAGCATACATCATCCTCTGTCAACCTGATCGAGTCTACATTGTCGAGAAAGATCACCGAGGAGCACTAATTCGCGAATCCGACACATTCATGACTGCCTGCAACCACGATGCAAAGGATGAGGACGACCCTTCTCGCCTTCAGGAAGCCGCAGCAGAAATCGCTGAAGGTGATGACGCAATCGGTATGGCAGAGCTTATTGGCTATTCAGTGGATAGGAAAAACCACCTCGAAAGCCTATGGAAGAATCGAGTGCGTGCTTGTCGAAGGAAGTACAAGCAACGAATCGACGTGGTCACACCACCTGATGTGATTGGGTTTCTACAGGATGAGGAGATCAGCAATCCGGAGACACACTACGCAGTCATCATGGACCCTAAGGATGGAAAAGTGATTTGGCGAAGATTATATGAGGCTGTGGGTGAAGAGAGTTCAGGTTGGAACACGGTGGAAAATGAGAACTGAATAGACACGTGGTCGCTTGCAAGTAACCTCTAATCACTAATTATCCCCAAAATCCTAAAATAAGATAAGAACTTATGCACAACGTGAAATGCTCCCCTAACGACAAAGAGTAGATTTCAATAATAGGCGAGTCTATTTCACTCCAGGTCTGAAACCAGATGCAATATTGATACGGCATTTCTTGATAATCTGCTGCGCGTAAATAGCGTAACCTATGATCTGTTAGCAAAGAACTTTAAAGATCGCGGGTGCTACTAGGAGAACAAATCCTATGCTGTTGGAAACTTGCATTCTAAATCGCGGTCTACGACCCTGATGGCCATTGTGAAGTTGACCTTGAAGTGTCTCGTTCCAATTTTTCGACGGAGTTTGTTAAGACTAGGCTCAGTAGGCATTATCAAGCCTTGATCACGAAGAAATGAGAAGTCTACCACAATCTCACCGACTTTCTCTGCACCTATCATAGAAAATGTTAGAGACGCCTTGATTCAGGACCTGTTCGCCTACCATGATTATTGGGATGAGATAGTCTGTAGTGCGATCGCGTAGACTGGTCTGACACAAAGAGTATTTCCTTGCAAATCAGGGGCCGTTGGGGCCACACATCAAAAGTGTGACTACAGGTGAACGGCTCGCATTGCCACACTGGAGGAACTTCTTCTCCCTGTGAAATCCACATCAGCTTTAGAGGTAATAATGTTGTGTGGAAAGCCCTACCAGTTTCAGAACCCAGTCCACGGTTTGCCTGATATACGGCTGTCCGTCGTGACGATCATAAGATGGCTTTAAGCCCTCGTGCTCAGGGTACTCCTTGAAAGGCTCAGTTCGCATAATTCCATAGCTAGAACGGGCTATTCTTTGGGGCCCTTGCGCTTTATTGAGGGCTCGGATTACAGCCCCCGTTGCAACAGCATTGATAATGGTGGCTCTGTGTATATAGTTCAGTGAATCGCGCAGAAATAGTAATATGGGTTTGACAAACCCTTGTTCAGGCCTCATTAATGTGCTGTGGCAACCGTGTTCCTGACAGAATTCTTCCAGCCGTTGCTCGAGGTACTTGATGAGAGAAACTGAGGTTCCAAAACCTCCTATCAAAACTACTTTCTAAATGCACCCGGGTTATAACAAGAACTGAACGTCGGTTTGGACTCGGACTACTAACCTCGACTTTGCAGCCGCGCTGCATTGCTGTCCTGATTTGATCCTTCATGATAGAGCCAATGCCTTCGAGGTGTGGACGAAATATTTGTGAGATTTTCAATCTAAATCTTTGTTATTATCAAGTTGAATCGCCGACCATATCCTTGGCAAACCTACGTAGGAACGATAACGGATCCTCTTTTGAATCCCTTTCTTGCATTATCTTGGAGTCCCGTTATGGCAAACTGTTTCTTTGTTGGGGGTTTGGAGCAGTCAAATGATCGCTTGATTCTATACTCGAACTGGTCGATCATGATCATTTCCACGATTCCGTTGATGGTATCAGCTCCCCTCTCTAGGTATGTCTCCTCGGCAAGTAGTTCTCTCAGATAAGCCCGAAAGCCCTCATTCAGATAACTAGATCCATGGAGACCGCCTGCCCAAATTAAAGTTAGAGAAATGGAATGTTTATGCCTTGCTGACGGGCACTTTACCTCCAGGCGGAACTACCTCGCGACTCAGTCTGAGTGGTTCCTCACTGCTGACTTCGTAAGTGTTCGCATCGACAGTGCCACCGCCTGAATCCAATTAGTTGCAAGCTAAGGACAAGGTGAAGAGCTCATACCTGCATCTAGAAGAACAAAAGTATCACCGGACTGGAAAAGTAGCTTAGTAGAGCCGCATAGCAAATGATAGGGCCGATGTTCATACCTTGATTTCTGGCGACGTGGTGAGCATATAGGCTGCAGCCGCCTCGGGCTCTGAGACGATGAACAGGTTCTCGATACTGTTATTCTGCACGTCAACACCCTGGAAATTTGCACGCTTCATAGCCACGGCTAGACATGTCTGCATGTCTCTGCAAGCTTTCTGCGTCCAGATTGCGGGAACACAAAGAACTATCTCTCTGCGGTAGCTATTGTCGAAACCCTTGTCTTGGAGCTCATATTGAGTATGCTCTAAGAGGTAGGTGAGAAAGTCAGCGATGACATGAAGAGGTCCTTTAACCACTCTCCTACTCCTGAGCGTATCGAGAGTCGCGTTGAGCTGAGCCCTGACATCCGCAGTAGTCTCGCTATTGTCAAGTAAAAGCTTGAATCGCGACAGTGGTTGGTTGTTTTTGTCGGAGTGGGTGGCTGGAAGGGACCAGAGCTCATGGACTTGATAGCCCCAGCGGAATTGATCTGAGAGGTCTGTCAACATGGAGATATCCCCGTCCCCATCTTGGGGCCTATCCTCCAGGTTAATTCCGGGAGTGGGACCAAACGCTCCTGTTTCGGCGTCATGCCCTAACTCATCTTCGAATTCTCGTTCGTGATGATCCAGATTGACTTGATCACGAAAGTGACGATCTAAAGGATACATCACTTCACTGGGGACTTCCATGGCCATCTGATCGCCAGAATTGAAGTTCCGGTTCTCAGGATAGTTTTCAATGGAGCGGATAGCTCCGAAGTCAACAGCGTCAGAGGAACATCCCTCAGGTATAGCCACGTAAGAGACGGCAGAGTAAGTCGTACCAAAGTCTATGGCGATGATGAGACGTTTTGGTAAGGAATCTTCGCCAATCTTATCGAGGATGCTAAGATCGATTCGATCGGGCCCAGCATCGTGATCGTTGGGCTCTTCCAGGTGAGTGGATGCATCGTCGTGACCAAGGGTCGTGGTTGATGCCCTTGAGAACGACATGATTCACAGCTGGAAGGACAAGTGAAGGGAGAATAGCGATATGCAGCTCCGACCAGGGACAGGGAAATGTATTAAATATTCCAACAAGGTTTCTTTTTGCTTCTTCCAATTCCAGCTGAGCCTCAAGGCCTGATTGCGAACCGCTTGAGTAGGCAGCAAGGCAGAAAACTATCTGGGATCAGCGCGCGTACGAAGGGTTTCGGCCAATGATAATGGATTGTTGGCTCGATGAATATGCAATGCAAGTTTCGAGACAGCCTAGTCCAGTCCATGCGCTGGACAACCAACACATGTACCCCCCATGTAATTTCGTAGCCTGCAGGAGACAAGGGCCTGGCCAACTCCTTTCCTCGACCTTTCATCCTCGGACCAAAAATCTCTCACTGCAAAGTCATGGCTAGAAAGAGGAGTAAAAATTCGAGGCGGGCTACAAGGTCCATGCCGAGAAACCCTCAATTCTGGAGCAACACTGACCGACTTCAAATCCTGGCGTATCTCAATTGGTGCGTACAGTATGACGTTGAGTTTCGAACCACAGCGACCGATCATCTGAAGAAGACTACGGGTAGGGAATTTTCAGAACGCCAAATTCGCGACAAGTTGTACAGGGAATGGTCTACCCGTAGGACTTGCCCTAAGTTCGATGATTTATTCGTTCTGGGCACAGCCGGCCTTGAAAAGATTGCAGACAAGGAGCAACGGGATTTTCAGCAGATATCGGCTAAGATAGGCCCTCCCCGTGGTGGTGGACGTCAATTGCGCAGCGCCTCTTTAGCTTTTCGTGCACGCTCTCGTACCCTGTCAACGGCCCGTTCGACACACACAGCAACCAGCTCCAGGGAACCACATGAAGCATCTAAACCGCATCCGTGCAACAGGAAGAAGGCCTCAAAGAATTCGAGGCAGACGGTGAGGCCGAAAGACCTGATTAATTCACAAGATAATGCGACCTAACTAGAAATGCACCATATAGAACAATGCGAAAGCCTCCTCGAAGTCAACTCGGCCTGGCCCTAGTAACGACGTAAGTGAAGATGAACTCGCGATAGACCACGTTACAGATGTGGTCAAAAGCGAGGATGAATCTGAACTCAGCACACTCCCTTCTCCCGAGGACTCTGACATCGAGCTCAACATGACGCCCGCCATCCCGGATTCCGAAGACGAAATGGTGCTTGATAGCCCCGAGCCATCCCCAAATCTCGCTACTGAGTCTGGCTTGCGCGATCTTGAACCAGAGCTCTTGAAGCAGAAGGGCTATGTGTTTACTTTGACAAATCGACTGTCTGAAATGCAACGGGAAGTCGACGAGTTAAAACATTGTGATCGTGCTGCAAACTCGGAGCAATTCGATCTAAGAGATCAGATGTCCAAACTAAAGAGCAAACTTGAGGCAAAGGAACGTCTGACGAGGGACTTTGAGGCATTGAAAACTGACGGTCTGGCTTTTCCGAAGACGTCGGCCAAGAAGGAATTCGAACTGCTTTACCACAATATCAGCGATACGAGCTCGTTGATCTGCGATATGAGCGCCGATGATAACCTCCCCGAGGAACGGTCCGGGTTTCCTCAATCTGTACAAACTTGGGCAATGCAAATTTCCGGTTGGGATCTTGGTTGTCTACTTACACATGGCGAGGCTGAAAAGATTCCAAAACATAAGCTCGTTGCATCTCTGATCGCAGCCGGAATTTTCGAGCTTATCTTGGGACCAGTTTTTCCGGCCATACTGGCAGCTGAGTCACCGCTTCTGGATCAATATAGAAAGCACATCTTGACTCAAGGCTAGTATACTCTCTAGCACGACGAATCCCTGACTAATAAGAACTCTAGGTGGATGGAACGCACTGCATAGACTTGACCTCGTTGCGATCAAATCACTCATGGAAGGGGAAGATGTCAAGAACGAAGTCATCTCTGAAAGGGCCAAGTGGTTGTCCCTTCTAATTACGCGAACCCTAAGCTGTTTCCTTCCGTCAAAGAGCCGCGACATGAATCAGCGTTTATCACTCAATGACGCAGAGAAAGAAATGATGAATGATCTTGAGAATACTCTTTCCCGTGCGTTAAGTATCAAGATGGACCTCACGCTGTCTGTGAAGCGCTACAAGTTTGTCTTCTTCAAACCGGGCACAGAATTTGACGCAGATAATATGCAGGGAGATGGAATGAAAACAGATGGCACTATTCCAGAGAGTCAAGGCATAAAGCTTTGCCTTCTCCCTGCTCTATTCTTCCTATCGGTGGAGAAGGACGATGGAGGGTACCAGGACGTCCCATCAAGCTTTAGTATGAACTACCATGAAAGCTTGACAGAAACGAACCCAGACGGCCTACAGTCGTTAGTCATTGTTTCAAAGGCTGTTGTACTAGTGTGAAGCATTGTCCTAAAACTTGGATATATATCAGTACTCTATGAAAACCGGACTTGTTATGACTTTGCCGCCGCTGAATTCTCTTCCAACAAAATAAACAGATTGAGCCTTCTGTGATTCTTCCAAGCCTTGTTTATCAAGTTCAAAGTGTCCTTCCACCTTTCTTGGAAGCGGAATATCATCCAATATCTCAGCCGATACAAACATGTCAGCACCGCCCTTGATTTCAATCTGTTTGCCGCCAATCTTATAGACTTCTTCTCTCGATGCAATCAGGCTGAATTCGGGCTGTGGCTTATGTGGATTACCTTTGAGCGAGTCGCCGACCTTGACATAGCCTCCCAGAAGCCCTGTGACACTGATTGCTTTAGGTAGATCAGAACCAGAAAAGAAGATATCGACGCCATCGAAATCACCACTTGTCTTGGAGTCGAAGGTGATTTGAGTATCAGACGAAAGTTTAACCACGCTTTCAGGATCATCCCTTATTCCACCAGACGTTTGAATATGCGAAGCTTTCGCGCCACTGATGAGAATGGATCCATGCCAAACGACCTCGCGATAACGGTCCAGAAGACGAGCTCCACCCCACCGAACACGTAACTTCCTCTGTGTCCCCAGCTCTTTTTTCTGCGAGGCTTCCTCTTGAAGATTTCGTTTCATGATACATCCACTAGCATCCCAAGCCTCAATGGACGAGAATCCATCTCCCCCGAAAAACTGATACTTCAGCTTAAGGGGCCTTTCAGCAGTAGCTTTCACATCATCGCCCTGTAGCTGCCCGTCTTCGGTGCTCACAAGTCCAACCAGTCGTTCGCCTGTAGTAGCAAAGGTCCGGCGGGCTCGAAGGGCTGTTGCGATCTCAGCCCTCTCAAGTTTATCAGAAAGAACACCAGTCAGGCCTCCTTTTGTACCAAAGACGGCGGTGCCAGGGACACCGCCTCCGCAACGGCCACGATGCTCATCTGAGTTTGCAGATACTCCAAGTTTCCAACCCCTCTGAACTGCATCGCGAAGTAGCCACTCGAATAGTCCCCATGCGCTGCCAATTTCGAGAAGACGCTCGAGCTTCGGATGATGCCAGGCAAGATTGCACCTGCGGCCCCCTACGTGTGGGATCAAGAGATGTTTTTCAGGATTGTGAGCGTACGTTGCATAGACCTCGTCGAGTGGCCACGCGCCGGGAGTTAACTCAGCAGGACCATGCTCATTCCACTCAAAGCTTCGAGCAACGTTTCCGTGCCGGTCAAAGGGGAATTCGACAGATGCAGTATTCGGATCATCGAGAAACACCACGTTGTGATCGCCACCAGCGGCCGAGTTACCACACCACTCAGTGCCAGGAAACACAATGAATTCGCCTTCTGAACTAACAGACTTGATGATCTCAAGTGTTTGGTTCCATCGCTCCTCGGTAATGTTGAAGTCGTTGGCTGTGTATCCCACAACGTCAAGACCAGCAATTTTTTGTGCGTATGAGAAGTTGTAGGTAGTGGAGTTTGTGCCCACAGTATCGTCCGAGTGTACGTGAAGATCTGCGAAAAGAATGCGAGGAACAGGAATAGAGGCATCGATAGAGACGTAATCCGTTGTCGTACTAACGATTGTGTGGTCTTGGTTGAGAATCGACACTGATACCACGTAGTCTCCTTCTTCCGATAACGCCGCGGTTGTGTCCCCAACAGTCCAGCCCTCGCCGGGCAAGGTAAGTGTTTGGCTCCATGTTGGCTCATTCAAGCCTTCCGGTGTCAATGTGATACGGGCCTCAAGACCCGCAATGTCGGCGGTAGTGTTTCCCCATAAATCTTCACTATGGATGCGAATGGGAAAGGTGATGCTCGGTCTGACAACCCGGGGAGTAATGGTCCGGACATTGGCAATGGGTCCAGGCAGGATATCGATGGAAATGTCAGGTTTGATCGGAGCGAACCTTGAGGTACCAACAGGATCGATATACCATCGCATCAAGAAGCCTTCTTCGACAAAGGTCTGCACTCGTGTACCTCTAGCACCCCACCGTCTGTCACCCAAGCGAACAATAATCTTGTCGCTAGGGTTTAGATAGCCATCTACAACATCGACAATGACGGCTTTCTGGAAGGGTCTCTCGTGGCCCTTTTGGTCGAAACGAACAGCCAAAGACTGCACCGTCGCTGGTGTCTGGCCTGGATGTAGCTCGGCAGGAACATACTCAACCGATACATAGTTATCCTGTCGTGGATCAGAGGTTTGGAATAACGCCCAGTCCGAGTAGAACTTGAAGGTTCCCTTGATCCAGGCGCCATCAGCCAGGCCACTGGCACCAACAGTGTATTCAATGATGACCTCCGTCCACTGTCCAGCAGTCAAAGTCTTTGTGTTGCACTTAAGACTACCAAGGAAGGGAAGCTTCTTGGTGTGCTGGTAAAGCCCAACGGGGGCAAAGTACTGGCCAGCCAGTGCTGTCAGCTGGTCGTCGGATAGAGTCTTCATGGTGAGTGCAGCCTAATTGCAAGATTACCTCTGAACCGAAGGAATGGAATTCTGATGATTTTATCATCTATGTGTGCTCGTTAGCTCATGGCGCGATTTCCGTGAGCGATGTTCCGAGGTTTTGTGGACTCCGAAGATGTCGCAATCTTGGAGAACATGGCGAGCCGCACTATATAACATTAGGCTCCTCTTCTCGAATTTCCATGTCAGATTGTCATCCATGAAGTGGGGTAGCTACAACTCTATCTTCTTCTTGCCTTGACTCATATAGAACCTGCCAAGCCTGCAAATCCACTTCGTGTTTGAAGATGCTTGCTTGGTGTTTCTGACGTGCTGCACAAAAATCATGGCGTAAGGGACCAGTATTTTCTACCGGTTGTCGGGAGCCGACTAGAAATAGAATTCATTCCCGATTAAACAGGCTGAGAACTATTCCTTATCCTTCGGACGTCGGTCGCATCGGTAATTATGGATTTAAAAGACTTTGCTTCGGATATCAACGATGCCGACCCGAAAGCATCTTCTGTGATCGATGGGTCGCCAACCTCCATGGAGGTTGATTG
>JABEXW010000041.1:0-27521 GCA_013266185.1 Fusarium sarcochroum | reverse complement strand
GTCCGTCCCCGTCCCCGTCCCCGTCGTCCCCGATCTCACCCCTGAGCTGATCAAGGAAGGCTGAAAGAGAGGGTCGTCAGCTGGTGAATAGACCACTTGCTGGCGTCAGCGTCCGACCATAGACACGGGATTCGACCTTGTAGCCAAAGAAACAGCCCCAAATGCCGCCTTGATTGTTTATTTAACCCCGCGTCCCTCCTCAAAGGGCAATTTCTCGGCGGTACCTATTGAGGAAGTGATTTGAGGATAAAGCCTAGTGCCACACACGGTCCCCTGCCGCTTGGCATTAAGATGATTGTAGTAATTCGATCGTGGAGGCTCAAATCATATTTTCCGAAGTTCGTCTTTAATGTGTCTGGGGGTAAAGTCATAAAATCGATGTGCCGTTTGCATTGGGGAGCTGTTGGAATGCTGTTGGAATTGTTGTACTAGGGAAGATTCCATGATGGTAGAAAATGTACTAAACTTGGACATTGCCTAGATACCTGGGAAGGTGCAGTGTAGTCCCATGCCAAGACAGCACGGAGCATTCAGGTTCGTGCGAATCCCGTAAGGCAGGCACTAATGTTCGGGCTGTTCACGTCCAATCGCATTGACTGCCCGGTGTATCGGGCTTGCCTCTGCCAAGATGCACAACTTCCGTTTTTACCTTGATGGCTGTTATCAACTCAAGCTCAAGCTTCTTTAACCTGCCAAGATAGCCTCAAAACCTTGAAATCCCCATCTTCTGGATATTTTGTAGACAAGACCAATTCAATACCTGAAACAACGCCGCGATGTGAGCAGCTTAGCACTTCTCGTAAAGTTCCTTCACGTCCAGGATACCAGGGAGAGCCTGGTTCAACCTCCGTCTTTAGTCTGGGCGCTAACCTTTTGTAAGTTACACGTCCGAAGCCATAAGTTACTCGGTGCCGAGGATTAATTAATGAGTCAGGAGTTAGCCAGCGATCGTCCAGAAACTACTCATGAGACTCTTCAACGCATACAAGCTCCTCAGAGTTTCAAGAGGAGTGTGCAGTAGGTAGAAGCTTGGCCTCGTCTATCTGTGACACAATATCGTCAGCCTCCACGTCCAAGTTCATTTGCTGAGAAGCAACGACATACGACCGCGTCGATGCCGACTCTGGAAAGGCGGCAGCTCATGATGCAATTAACCCTAGCATCAGCCATTCTTGAATTGTACCAGGCTTGGCAGACAAGCCGCGAAACCCCAGGGATCCTGGCACCGGCCATGTACTGACCGCTGATCAGTCAATGTCTCGCGCCCTCGTTATTACCGAGTATGTTCATGCTGTTTCTGCAATATCCAGCCAAGGTCAAATTAGCTGCTGAAGCACGTGCGTCTTTATTCAAACTGACCTCACAAGGCGTCCCTAAATCTATGCAAGTCATCTTTCGAAGCAGAAAAGATGGTTCTAGAGCGCGAACGAGCCTCAGAACCTGCATTTTGAGAACCAACATCGTGGGTCAGCGTCCCGAACGGTCCGCAGAGAGAACCGAAGACATGGTTCTGGAGTCCAACTGTATCGTGTGCCAACACAACGACAAGCCTCATTCCTCCTAACCGTGGAGTTGGTGATGCCAAGGGCAAACAGTCCTGACCCAAGGGGCCGGGTTGCGGGGTGGCAACAAATCGAGAATTGGCCATTAACAGCATCTTCCACTGGGGAGGCATGTAGGGCAGTTATTCTTTGAGACAGCCGAACCCGCAAACGGCTAGCATTTCGCCAATATCGTCCGAGTCACCTTGGTATATATGATATATCAGGCCTGGGCCTCCTCGCCCTTGGTGCTGGTGTAGGAGACAAGCGGCCGCCTTATCAAACCGCACAGGCTAGACTTTCAGCATTGTTCCTGGTTTGGAGCCTTCCACGTGCTGTGTGGTTTGAAAGAGCCACCACCGTTGCTGACCATGCTACGTAATAGAAGTCTAACAGCCAGCCACATGGCCGGCCCCTTCAGCGGTGAATGGCCTTGAAGCTGACGTTTTCAGTGGGTGCAAACCACGGACTTTTGATATTGTCCAGCAGCAGTCTCTAGCAAATGAACTCTAAACGCGTCCAGCTCCCCGGATTCCGACTAAAAGCGGACGCGACTGGTTGCAACGATCGTCGATGATACAGACACCAGTTCATAATCTACACCTACAAAGGGTAGGTAGGTGGCGATACCCTACATGCTTCGCTCCCTCTTATTCCCTCCGATTAATATCCATGGTCTGGGGATTTAGATGATCCAAGCATGTAGCATTGGATTGGACCTTCAACTCAAAAACCTCCTTTTGAGACCCCATAAATTTGTCTAGCAGGGGTGTCGGGAATTGCCAAGCCTTGGCGAAATCTAGCTCTGATATTGACTGCTTGAGCTAAACTCAAAGAAACTCATCCTGGTCCACTTTTAGCCCGCTGATCACACGGGAAGTTCTGGGCCACAATCGCTTAAGCAGTGTATTTCAACGCCAACCTACGGATAATGCCTCTCAACTCACAAGGCAATTACAGCACAACAACGTCAATAGATGCCGAGCAGCCACCCAAATTTCGAGGCGCGAATATACGCCAAAATTTGTTGCAAGAATATCGTTCGATCAACACAAGCGGCTAAACAGGCCCTGCAGGAATTTCCGAACTCGACAAACCTATTGAGCAGGCATCAAGTTAAGTTGTTGGGCGAAGCGCCTCTTCCAGTGGTGTAGCGAATGTGGCCTCGACCAGACCTTTTACTTTTGAACATCGACTATGCCTATCATGAGGCCTACTACCAATAGCTTATTAGGAGATGGATTGCTAAACCCCCACCAAGACATCCAAGCGATCGTCAGTCCCTGGCTTGATAGTTTCCAGGTCTTTGGGTACGGCCCCCAGACTCAATGTGTTCCTTTTAATATTGGGCATTCTTCTGGGACAGCCTTACCAACTGATACTTGACAAGTCATATTTACAGTCTGCTTTGAGAACTGATCGCCCAGCTAAGGTCACTCGGAGCTTGTGGTCCAGCATGACGTTGAAATTAAGGAACGGTTATACTGTAAGCTCTCTGATGTCTCAATTGCTCGGAGCCTGGAAAGATACGCAGAAGCGCAGTGAGAGGCACGAGCAGGCACGCCTGCCCAAGCACGTGTTAGAGTTGCAGTTATCCACAGTCATCACGCTGTAGAGATGCATAATTATGTCACGTTTTGGCATCAAAACACTGCTGAATTACACGTCACATGGGACCTTGCCTCCTATACTGATGGAAATTGCACGTTCTTGACGCCATGGCATCAATCAAATATGGTTATTGAATGCCAAGCCCCACGTCTTTCTGGTATGTACTTGGTATGTACTGAGGGCATCCGTGGTCTAGAGTACAAAACCCCGACAATGATGTTTTGTCATCCGTACATCGCATAGTTGCCATACCTCGTCAGCTATTCCGCACCTTATTCCGATAACCTACACATCTAGTCGATGTCTTGCCCTGCTCGCCTATGAATTCCCGGCCACAGAGGGCTCTCAAACGAGTGGCGTCTTGCCTTCGGTTATCAACCTGTCAGTTAGGTCGCCAAGGGACCAAAGTCTGATCCCATGTACGATGATCCTGTTTTAAAGGTGTCTTGAGACTGGCCGAACTTTAAATATATTGGCCAAGCCCTGGCCTGCATTACAATCGTTCGTGCACTTACGAGCTACCATATCGGTGCACCCAGGCCCCCATGCACTTACTTGGAATCCAACGGGCGCGAAGCTAAGCCGCGCCATAGTGCCATATTATCAACTGCAACAGTTCTTGTATGACAAGCCTGAACCACAGTAAGCATTCTCTCGCTGTGCTTAGAATACGCATTGCCATAGAAGCCTGAAAATTGGGAACCTAAGAGAGCAGATGCTGGGAAAAGCCAAGGCTCCCTCTTGTTATGATGAAAAAGGTGCCAAATTAACCTGGCAGTTGCAAAAGGAAAACGATATCCCGGGCGATCGGAATAAAATGCTCATCCCCATGGTGGCGCCTGGCGAGTTATCAGTATGAGACCCACGGCTGCGGTTCACCTATCGTGAAAGGGGCATCGAGCTGAGGGGCTGGTCCTCATGAGGCGGACCGTTGTGAGGGAGAGCCGTACTTCCATGCCAAGGACGATGGTTATGGCGACAGATCAAACGAAGATGCCACCGTCGGGAGGTGGTATTCCCGGGCAACGGAGCCGCACTGCAACGTCACAAGCATACCAATAATGTGGTTGTGCCAGGTGAATCCTAACCATGACGATGTTATACCACATTTAGAGAACACTTGTTGTGCATTGCAGGACCGGTCAATACTTTATCTAAACTTTAGGTTCAGAATGATTTCATCGGCTCACAGCTTTGTCGATTTACTGTACCAAGCTGAATAGTGGGATGGGATCTACAGAGAGCTCCTTATCTAAGCAGAGCTACTGTCTGGGTTGCTCGTGGCTTGTGGTGTAGAATTTGGATCGAATTCCATGGCTTGCCTCCAATTGTCTTGGGAGACGAAGCTTCAATAATTCCTGGTACAGGCAGTTCTGGACTTGAGAAACAAGCGCTCAACCTACATTAGACGCGTCGTTACACAGATCAACGGGGCGTGTAGACAAGACGCGGGTTTTAGAGCTGGAAATACAGGTAATTTATACTTTGAGTAGCACGGATGTTGAAACAGCCATTCCCTTGGCGATGAGATATATACCCTAGATACTGTCTGACTGCCAAGAAATGGCCATGGAATGAGTGCAACCTACCTCAATCTGGCACTGATAAACAATGTCAAGCTCGGGATCACGTACCCGTGCCAAGCCGCACTACTATGCCTAGGAATCTGGAAGCCATGAACCTCGTCAAGTTTTTACACGTGATGGAAATGTAGCATGACAAATGTCAGAGCCTAAGACAACATCAAGATGCATCATGCATCCAGTGCTTCCGAATGGAGGAAAAAGACCTGGACTAATTTGCCTCGTGCAAGTTGCGCAGGCCAATTGGCACGCCGGATCGATGGCTAAGCGCCCAGGATATGCCCCGCGTGGGCGCTTACCGCTGTCAACCTGGCCACAGGGCTCTCTGAACAGGGGTTTGATGACTTGATTGCGTGCAATGATTGGATATGAGCGGAGGGCTCCTTTGCAGGTTGTGTTGCAGCAGTTGGAGGGACGGGAGCTTGGTCTCTGGTGATGCGGCCCGTCCTCGAGCTGGAGGGTTCATTAATGAGACAAGCAAAGGCTGAAGAATTATTTTTTATTCTATCATGAGGAACATGCACAATGGTTGAAAATAGCATGAATTTCTGCTTTTCTCCTCACCTTTAACGACACAATATCAACTCCTCCATAGTTGTGTATCGTGGTAGGGGACCACGCAACATTGGTGCGGGGCTGTGTATGCCGAGCTGGGCACTACCCTGCGGGCGGCTAAAGCTGGCGACCGCTTTGGAGCTGTCCTGAGAGAGCTCCTGCAGGGTCTCAACTTTTTTTCTCTTCTTCTCTTCATCATCTTTGTCTGATTTCGTCCTGTGAATTGTCTCTGTTGTGAAATTATTTGAATATCTGTTATTAGAAGATATGGCTAGCCAGCAGCATTACTATCCTCGTAAGTCCACTATTCAACTTACACACATCATGACTAGTCGGCTGATCATGACACCTCAATAGCTCCGCCCGGCGCGGCTCAGAGCTCACCAGGTTCGCAAAGCTCTCAATCAGCTTAAATCATACAATGATCTGTGGTAAAGCTGACCTTATTGTGTTTGACCAGCTCCTCAACAACAGCAGCAACAACATCAATATGCGCCGCCTCCGACCTCTCCTCCGGCGAACCGCACGCAGTTCTATCCTGCTCCGCCTCAAGCACAACCTGGACAGGCCGTGAACTATCCTCCTCCTCCTCAGCATACTCCATCTCCTCAAGTTCCTCACCAGCCAACGCCGATACACTATCCGCCGCCTCCCCAGCAGCAGCATACTCCTTCTCCGCAGGCCAAACATCATTCGCATAGTTCTTCTCAGGGGCACTATCCTCCGCCGCCCATGTCGGCACCAGCATATCAGCAACACTTTCAGTTTAACCAGCCTCAAGCGACACCTCCGCCTCAGCAGGCTCAATATGCTGCGCCGCCACAGCATGCCAACTTGGCTATGAGGCCTGCTGCGACTCCTCCCATAGCGACACCCCCAGCAGTAACTCCCCAGTCTCAACATCAGCACTTTGATCCGCCACCGCCAGTATCACCCCTCGATGACAGCCCGTACCCAGTCGAGAAGCCTGGGCAGGAGCCGGAGCAGCAGCAACAACAACAACAACAGCAACAACCCGCGGGAACCGCGGCGGCGATGACTGTTTCTGGGGCGCCTCAAGCAGGCCAGTTCGTTGGTGCAGCGGCTACATCTGACGATGTTGGAACGTTCAATGGAGGCAGTTATCGCATCAGCCACCGAGACACCAACACCATCCTCACCATCCAGCTCGCAATGGGTTGCCCGATGTCTGCCAAGCCAGGTGCAATGATCGCCATGTCCCCCACGGTTACTCTCAAGGGACAGATCAAATTCAGCATGAAGAAGATGATTACAGGCGGAGATATGTCAAGTTCAACCTATGTCGGACCAGGCGAAGTACTCCTGGCGCCGCACAGTCTTGGTGACATCAACACCCTTCGCCTTGGAGGCAAGGAAACCTGGTCAGTAGGCCAGGATGCGTTTTTGGCATCTACGCAGGGTGTTATCAAGGACTTTAAACGACAGGGTCTCGGCAAGGCCATGTTCAGTGGCGAGGGACTTTGGGTTTACAAGGTCAGCGGCACCGGACTGCTGTGGATTTCGAGTTTCGGTGCCATTATTCAGAAAACCGTAAGGTCCATTCATGCAAGCCATTGTTACCAGGTCAACTAACGGGTTTGACAGCTTGTCGAGGGCGAAAAATATATCGTGGACAACGGCCACTTGATTGCCTGGAATTGTAAGTATGTTATGGAGCGTGTGGCTTCGGGAGGCATCATCTCGGGAATTGCTTCGGCGGAAGGTCTTGTCTGCAAGTTCTCGGGCCCTGGAACGGTCTATATGCAGACTCGAAACTCGGTAAGTCTCTCTTGTCCCGTGACTCTTCGGCCACTAATGATTGTAATAGAGGGCGTTTGCTGCCTTTATGGGTGGACAGCAGTATCAGGGATAGGCACGGATGTGGATTGTGTGTAATAAGAATGGAGTGCGATATGGAAGCTGAATATTTGATAATGTATTTGGCTGCTGTTCAATTATTGTGGTGTTTTTGGATTGGAGTTTGTTTCACTTTATATTAGGTACTTGGATACCTCGAATCAAGCCTTTGATGGATGCTGCATGTTTTTCGAATCCCAGTCTTGTATAGTATTGTCGGTTCATTGGGTTGACGTTGAGCATATATCCTTATTTAATTCAGAACTTGAGCTCCTATGCCTACTTTGTGCCTACTCTGTGTCTATTCCGTACCTTAGGTAGTCTATGACTGGTACTAGTCTATGCCTGACTTCTACCTGTATGGCTGCTCTATGCCCCTTAACGATCATATTGCGCCATAAGAAAGACTGTTGACGGCCGTTACTGAACTGCCAAAAGGATCATCTTTCTACGGCAGGTAGTACCGAGGAAAGAGATTCCTGACGCGTAAGTACCTAGATCCAAGACATCCTGATGCTTCTTTCTTTTGTTATCATACGGTCAGTGCGTACCTTCCGCAGCTCCATTAACTGACTGTAATCATCACTCGCCCCGTCGGATCTCGCCTTGGCTACTCTTCACTTACACCATCACATCTTGGCCTTCGTTTGCAAAGAGGCAACCCCCTTTTTTGGACTATACATTGTGCTATACACAGAATTAAGGCATCTTGTCTAGAACAAAAAAGCCCGAAAAAGCGAATTCACAGCGTTCATCTCCAAAGCCCCCCTGCCTCTATTTGATCCGATGTAAGTTATCTTCCGGGGCGTCAGCAAGTCCGTCTCCTGAAGGTCAGGGGCATGTGAAGGTTGGGCATTTTTTGAGACTAACAGGTCACCTAGACGTACTACACCATGGGTTCCGATACGAAGAGCCGAGGCCGAATTGCTCGCCTGATACTGACTGACTCAACCACTACTGACGATTTGATCGATGAAACGCGCTCTGCACCATCTATTCCTCGGAGAGATCATTCGGGTGACTACAGCTCAAGTTCAAAATTTGTCGAGGCAATGAACAACCCAGATTGGCGTCGTCGGCGTGATGCATACAGCACTGGCGAGTCTACGACCACGACGACGAGTGGCACAGATAGTGCCAGCTTACGAACTCGGGAGAGTTCTCAGACATCCGCGGAGCAAGATCTACATATTTCTCGCGTCAAAGGCCTAAATACGTCCTCATGGGACTCCATTGAAAGTGCGAATCACTGGCGATCAAGTCTCGACTATTCAGAGGCTGAGACGAGAGATAAGGATGTAGCTTCTGTCGACGAAGTCTGTAACATCCTGGACAGCATGCAGATCAGTGACGCACAAGCAGTGGAGGAAGAGACCCATGGGTTATGCACTCTACTGAACCGAATGAACTTGATGGGTTTTGGAATCAAAGATCGGCCAGTCAGCGTTATTCAGCTCACCCCCTTTTCTGCCAGCGACGAAAACTTGCGCCATGATGGCAGAGTGAACGTGAGAAACGTTCCAGCCCTTCCTGTTGCTCGTATACAGCGTGTGTGTGGACGACCGCAACGACCTCAACGCGAACCCGAGAACCTGTTGTCTACGACAGACCTGCAGGATCCAACACATCCCCGGCCTTCTTCCAACCGACAAGAACACAATGAGGGTGTAATTACAGTAAAATATCAAGAAGAGAGGATTGAGAGGGCCAGAGACGCTGTGCTCAAAGATCCTGCTGTTGCTACCATTGGCCACGCACATACCGAAACCAGGAACCCAATTTTGCCACTCGACCAAACAAGAAAGAACAAAGAGCTTGAAAGTAGACACGCAGCTTTCCAGCGAGTTCTTCAAAAGCTTCAGAAAGGAGCGGGATCGAGGGAAAAGATCACAAAGGGGAAATCTGGAGACGGCTTGTACCATGGACACGGTCCCCCCTGGAGACCAAAACCTAGAGAGCAACTACAGCAAGATGAAGAACAACGAAAACTTAACAGTTCTGATTCTGGGATTGGTTCTTTTTACACCAACGGTCCGCGGAGCAAAGAGAGTTCTCAATATTCCGGAATTTGTATTGATCCTGAAACCCTCTTCAAGGGATTGAACCCTAGAGCAAGAGAGTTTCTCTCATTCAACGAGAGCTTCGCCACAAAAACAGAGAGTCAAGACATCGACAGGCTATCCGACGACTGGCTTACATGGAACGTAAGCATGGACGAAAATAAGAAAGAAGCCAGCGGCGCTACGGACAAGCCTGCCGAGACTCCCTCGACGAATCTGAATCACTCGCTTCCCATCATGCAACCTGACGACCGCGGTTTCCAAAGCACGAGAAACACTTCTGGCATAGAAAACAACCTTGGCACAGGAAACACTTTGGGTTCAGGTCCTGGAGCGACCCCTGCCATGAATCCGAATCCGAGCCAAGCAGCGAATGGTTACATGCCAAATGTCATGGCTCCTCCAAGCTTTACTGTCCCTTTTGGTAGTTACCAACCTCCAATGTATAACATGCCCGGCTGGCAAACGTCTGCCGCCACGGGTTATCAACTCAATCTGCCAACAACCATCCCCATGGTACAGCACTCCGGATATCAACTTCACCTGCCAACTGCCAACCCTATGCTACAGCAGCCCAACGTTCAACCTAACCCCTATTGGATCAATACGACTGGTTCACAGATGCCTTACCCCCCAATGGCCCCTCAAATGGGGGTAAGTGGCTGCCCTCCCGCTTGCCCACGTCCTGTTCCCAAGCCAACGGAGCCGAACACGATTCGACAACAGAAGTACGAAGAGTGGATCGAGCGGTATAAAGCCTACAAGCCAGAATATGCGTTGGAATGCAAGGAACGACAAAAAAGACGAGCCCAAAGACAGCCGATGGTCAAGAACATGCCCCCAAACCAAGGTCCACACAGAGAAGATCAACAGTCTGATGGCCGTGGGCAATCATGATTTTTGTATGGCTGGGAGAGGAGATTTTGGTAGGGGAGATGGCTTCACCATCATCGAACCTCTTGATCAGTCGTGGGAGACCTCCCGCACGCTTGGTCGTCCTGGAAATCCATTGTTGGGCATGTTAGATATGGCTTCAAGTAAGGTTCCGCGTTGTATGTTGGTTAACGAAGAAGGGTGATGAGGTGTCACGTGCAAGAGTGTAAGTTTCTCTTGATATTTGATGAACTTTGGCTAATTACGAGATTTGGTAGGTTCACACAAGGACGAATCATTTTGCTGATCAAGCTGCTTTGAGTATCTTTTATAATTGGAACTACGAGGATTGGGGATGAAGAAGTGATATTATGCAGGCGAGCAGTTGATATCGATTGGAGAAAAGCAAGGTTCTTGAAACAGTTGTACTGGGCGAGAAGAGGATGCCATTTCCGGGGCAGTGAACATTAACCGAACAGAGATAGTCACAGCCAGCTGATAGGTAGTCAACGGTGGAAGTAGGCTACTAGTAATACATCGTTTGGAAACGCCGAATATGCACATCGTTGCATATGCTGCCGTAGAAGCTATCGACGTTTGGCCCCCAAACAAGTCTAAAGTATTAGCGTGCAGTAGGGCTTGAGACCTTGACCATGGTATTGGTGTTTGCATGTGTGAACATGGATATAAATAACCCCTCGCGGGGTGGACGAAGCCAAGATGATACCTCAACCCTACACTACAGGATGTAGGGGCCCTACCACTCCCTTTCCTTGCAGCGGAATCCTTGAAGGGTTAATGGCAGAACCCTTGTTCGTTTTCCAATGAGAGAAAGCTTTAAGCCCAATCCTGTCTACCTCCGAGATCAAAGGATAAGGTCTGACCGTCCAAAGCTCAAACTTCAGGGGCACTTTCGGCCCCCAGTATATGCATGCCTTCTCAATAGGTAAAGGTGCTGCTATCTAGAGGGTTGCATTTGTCTGGAGGCTACACGTGAAGAGACAGGGGAAACATAGAAATGTGGAAGGACGAGGGTTGGGCTGACTGCAGTAGTACAGAAGCCGGGGGATGCTGGCGAGAGAAAATGAGGCTCTGCGGAAATGCGCGGTTGCATGTTACGGTGAGACACAGCGGTGACAATTGGTTGATCGATCAAAGACACACCAGTTCAAAGGAAGTTGCCAGGAGATTGTTTGTCAATTCCATTATGTTTGTATTTCTGGTATAGGGTATAACATGTTGACTTGAATGATCATGGTATCGCCTGAAAACAATAAAAGTCCAAATGTAACGTGTAATATGCCCATGGTTCCAATGTCAGAGGCCATCACAGTCGGCAGCGCATTTGCGATGGTGGTATCGTTATAAACAAGGAACGCCCTTCAAAACACCAATGCACACACTTTGTCCCAAATTAACCATATGAGCCTCGAAAAGATCCTGTCTGCAGCCGTCAAAATCGTGAAAAGGAAGCCAAATACATGAAAACAATGCTTTACCCAAGAATGCCAATAGGATTTCTACTAACACTCCTCGCCTTCTGCGTCCTCATCAACGCCTCCATCGATACTTGATATTTTAGAAAGTTCGGTCCGGGCTGCCTTAAGAGGCTGGCATACCTCCCAGCCTTCGCCGGTAGAAGCAATGACCCGAACACTGGGATCCGATGCCCATTCTGTCAGAGCTTCGTCATTAGCACCGCCAAAGACCACTGGTGGCTCTTCGTTGTTGGCGGCACGCTCAAGGTGAACTGCGACATGCTCCATACGAGTGTCCCAAGTCTTAAAACCGTTATCAAAAACGGTACCGCATTCTTTGGCGGGGCAGCGCATGTAGACTGGTAGGTTGCACCGCTGTCGAAGTGCTGCCTCCTGTAATTCTTTCTCTTGAGCTACCCACTCAGCGGGGAAGTTTCTGTCCTTCTTGTCTGCCCTAACGGCTTCTTGGGTCGCGTGCATACGGCGAATATGCTGCGTGAATAGATCCTTTCTCCTAAAGACCCTGCAATAGGTCGGAGTGTTCGAAACGACTCTGGAGTGGCTCGGCGAATGCCCGCAGACACCGGTCGTGCAGATCCAAAAGTTGAGATTCAAGTGTTGTGCCCAGACATGCCGCTTCCATTCATTCTTGTTGGCAAAGATTTTGGTGCATCCCGCAAAGTGAAAGACGCAGATGAAAGGGCGCTTGTGTATAGAGTTGATATGCTTCTGAAGCAATACACTATCGGTGAATAGTAGATCGCAATGTGTGCATGTCATGCTGCCACCCGAAGTCGACGAAAGTAGTCTACGGTTTGTGGCAGCACGGGAAGAAGGATTCGGTTTGGTAACCTTTGTTTTGTTGACATGGGTGCCAGAGCTTGTTCGTCTTGGACGGTTGCGTCGAACGGTACTCTTGACAGCTCGAGATGATCTGGTTCTGCCATTGGGTTTGTATTCGCCGTCGTCGTCGTCCTCAGCCGTGCTGGGGACAGCGTCAACAGCGTCTTCGTCCTCGATCTTAACGTCTACGTCCATGTCGTCAAGCTCGGGATAGGAACCGGTGGGGTTCTCTTGAGGCTCCGAACCAGAGCTTGAAAGGGCTGTCGACAATACGGGGCTTGAGCCGTCGGTATGGCAGAGGGATGTGGGAGTAATACTGTCGAGGTCGACAACCGAATCGAGAGTGAAGCTGCTAAGTTCTTCTCCACCGCTGATATCGGGAAGGTCTTGGCTAGGTTGGATCGCAGCTGGGTTCACGCATCCTTGAGGTGCACCTGAAAGTCCGTAAAGAGAATCACCAGGCGGTTGAGAGTCCCAGGAGACGATATGAGGAGACAATATTGCAGCGTCGGAAGGAGTAGATGGGCCTTGGGTGCTGTCAACGTATGCATCATTGTCGGTCAAAGGGGGACTTTGAGGACCACTAGTTGCTGACGATTGTTGATAGGACATTGGGGAGTCGTGACGAAAGTGTGAATGCGGATGAAAGGAGGAGACCATGTCTGGATAGATGCCGGCGCATTGAGGGTTTGGCCTAAAAGCATTATGCGGTGCGGAAAACAAGACATTATGCGGCTCCTGAAGGAATCGTTGCATGCCACTGGTACCAGCAAGGTTACTCTGCTGTTGTTGGCCACATGGCGTGTTGTATTGAAGAAGGGGGTCGATTCGGTCGGTAAGGTTTTGATGCTTGATGTAGTCGGGGTCGACATACGAAAGATAGCGGTTGTTGGTCGTGTATGCGACCCTATCGTCCCGATGGTATGGATGGAATGCCATGATGGCAGTGTCTCTTGAAGTGGTATTCAAGGATACTAAGAAGTGTTGTCCCCAGTAGGATACTGTTAAGCAGTGCCAACGTTGTAGGGCAGCAAAGAAAACAGAAGAGAAGAATCAATATGTTCTTGCTCAGAGCCGGAGGGCAGAAAGGTCAAGTCTGGTGATGACTTATAGCCATGAGTGTTGTGAACAGAGAGTTGTAGCCTTGGTAACGCAAGACACAGAACGTGTAAGTCAGGTAGCGCAAGATTGGGGGATAAAGTAGGAGAAGAGATCAGGTTGAACTAGAAAAGAGGAGAAAGGCGAAATTGGACAATAGTAAGCCAAAAAAATGCTTGCTGAGCCGTTGACCAAGATGGAGTGGAATTGGCATTGTGGTGGGCGAGGGAAGGCATCTTATCTTAAATGCAATACCCAATGCGTCCCTAGAATTATATGGGCAGAGTGTGCCAAATTGCTCCGAATAAGCCTTCGACAACGAGGGCACCGCTTTCACCCTGAGCAGAGCCGCAGAGCCTCAATGTACGTACCTTTGGGGTAGGCCATGACCCCAGCCGTAGCGCTGATCCTTTTTCATCCATGACTCTTCGGGCCACCCACCCGCAGTAAACCCTGGGCCTAAGGCCTGGTCCTGGCCCTGGTCCGAGTCCATTTTGAGATGGTGTGCGGACCTGAACGAAGTGGTGCGTAGTTCACAAGAAGAAGCAAGGTAAATCGGAACAATTGCCAATACCGGAAGTCCTGTGTCAACTTTGGGATTGTGTATCTGCCATGCCTATCGTGGTATTGTAAGGGAATTGGTCTAGAGACTTCTCTTGCAAGTTGTTGCCCAAGTTCGCACGGCCCATCGAGAAAGATGAAGCCCGAGAGTTGACAACGGTGCGGGCCGTTGAATCAAAGAGAGTTATCCGTAGGTTGACCTTATCAGAGGACTCGGACCTGTCACCGAGGGGCACCTGTCGGCCGCTAGCCCAAGGCACAATGTTGACGCCACTAGCAAACAGGATGGTGCGGTATGGCCCGCCTAGTTACCGCTCAGCCGCCCTCCAACTGCCAGCCTTGATTGACTCCAGCCATGGCTTGCAGCTGTGATGGCGATGGCGATGGCGATGCTGGTGTTGCTGTTGCTGTTGCTGTTGACGGGTTGATGGATTGATGGGTGGTGGTACACGTAGGAGAGACGGGGGAACGAACGTGTAGGGGTGGACAAAGTAGGAATACCCCTGGGAGCGACGCTGTAGAGAGGAGGCCTGAGACAATCCGATGCAAGACGTCTCTCATTACCGGATATTAATCATTGTCTCGAGTCAGGGACATATATCCGCGGTTGAATGAACGGAAGTGATGTGATTTGGGCTTTAGGATACTGTAGCGTAGCGTGTTAAAGCCTGTTGATTCCGCATTAGCGGGTATTAGATCGTGATTGAATTACCTAGCCGCCGCTAGGATCTTTGACGATGTCTGGCCAGATCTTCCGCAACTCAGCCATGGCTTTGACGTTGTCGAATGAAGATGTGCAAATTTTGAGCCAAGAGATGCAGTAGCTGAAAAAAGGAAGAAGAAGGCGACGCTTCTGGAGCTGACGATGATGATGATGAGGAGGATGCGTTGGTGCAGTGCAGTGCAGTAGGTGTAGGAGTAGGAGTAGAGCACCGGAAAGGACCTGATGTCCGAAAGGCGAGCGCGAGACCTGATCGACGTGAAGGTAGCTAGCACCCGACTGCACTAAAGCTAACCGAGGAGCACTATCCCTGTAATTTGGGGTCCACAGGCCACCTTAAAAAGGCGACGGCAGACATCGTCTAGTTCAACCATTTCTATTGGACGCCAAGCTTCCAGGCTAAACCAAAAATGAAGCTACTACGTAGTAGTGTATGGCTAGAGCCAACAGACTTACAAGCATCAGATTGCCCTGGTTGAGTGAGAGATACCGTCCATCTTACTTCTTCCACTTGCTGTTACGCTCAAGTCTGAGCTTGGAATTGGAGTTGTACTGTATTGTAGATGATCTGTCTGTTGGTCAGTTATGGCTTACAAGAGCCCTTTCGATTCGCAGACGGACCCTTGTCTGATTCAAATTTGAATGGCACCCAAGTTCAGTAACGACAAGACAAAACCATCGTGGTGACTTTGTGATTCGAAAGCTAGAGATTCTGTTATTAATGGTGATCATCCCAGCTTTCAATTTTGTATTGTATGTTGGAGTGATTCATGGTAAAACCACAATCCCAAATTGCTGCTACCGAGTTTCCAAATCCCAATTGAGACTCAGTTTAATAAGACATACAGAAAAATGCAACCCTGATTTGCTTGAATAGTGATCCTTACTTGAACCATGCGCTTGGTTCATCCAGTTACATTCAGGCATCGAGATCCTTGCCGCAAGTTTACGTATTCGCACATCAGTTACAATCCGCAAACCTAGGCGCGCAGACCAGCTGAAAACGTGTGTAACTGGCCTGGCTTTCAAGAGACAGGATGGCCCCCAGTTGAGTTGGGGGCTCTTCAAAGATGATGCATCCATTTTACATCTCCGTAAACCGCCCCCATCTTGGAACCGTGTGGCTATGTTCCTGTCAACTCAGCCCTGCAATTGCGACAGAACCACAGCCGAGAGTAACTCAGGGCATACTCAAAGAGAATCCATGTCATGCCAGGTTTCAAGAACCAATGATCCATTGCGATAATGTCTTTCGTCCAAACTCCTTGTCTACCGCACCAGTCTTAGCCCCGGACACCCTGACTCTTCAGCCCTTCAAGGCGTCTTCTACCCCTGGCTCTCGGACAGGAGGCCCACCATCAGTGTCGGTTTACCACGAGGCGCTTAGTGCTCCGTGTCAGCTCTTTAGTAGATCAAGATACTTAGCTACAACAGCGAGAATGAGTCTTTGTACTCGACATTAACTATTTGCCCTTACATCACGCAAGAAGCAAAAGAAGGCTTGAGTCTCGTACATATAACCATCTGATCCAGTACCATGGGCGCGGGCCCCTTCTATCACGATCCTTACAGCAGGCGGCAATTTCCCTGCACTTAAGACGGCGGCAGTCTTGGTATCCGTATACCCATGAGATTATCTCTCTCAGCTGCATATCTTGGCCGGCTTCACAGTGCAGATCTCATTTTCCCTACGGCAGCCCCAAAGAGGTAGGCTATTTGAAATACTTGAATCCCGGGGTGACGGAGTCTTTCTCCTAGCCCCTGCTTTGAACCTGTTCAGCCCCAAGCCGTTACCGATATGATTACTGGCAATAGTAGTTCGTCGTGTTACATGACAGATAGTTAGCACGAAAAACACTTCTTAATCCGGAAATTCGTCATTGAAAGCCACGCAGAGTGGAAATAAACCTGTGCTACATTGCAATTCACCGGCAAGGCAACCTGTCCGGTCCCACTCCTCTCCATATCATTGATCTTGTGACTGGCTCTCACTACGCGCCGTGGAGGCTCCTGAAGGCCGAAAGCCTGCAGGTGGCTTTGAACTGAGACAGTAGCCCACGCCATTTGACCACTCGTCAGTGGCAGACTTGAAGTGGAAAATTGTCGTATGTACCCCGTGTAGGGTGCGTCTTGATGTCGACGAGACGCCCCAGACCCCCCAGCCTTTGCACTTTCTCGATCTACAGGGGCTGTGTAATGATGCACGCACTGAAGTAGATCTATTCTTTGACGTCTTCACCATTGACGTCTCTTGTCCAGAGATTCATCCAAGCTAGTCTATTGTTGGTCATGTTACCCGCAGAGTTGCTGCCCAAGATACCCTCTGGAATCTCAATGTCTCAAGCGTACAGATATTGCCATGGAGTCACTCATGCCAGGTCTTGGAGCACTCGAATGAATGATACAGAGAGACCGTATCCTTTGGAATCGCCGAGGCTAACCTTTGGGAGGCACACAACACCTTGAGATAATAAGAAGGTAATATATCTATTCTATCGCCAAAAGTCATTATTCAAAAAAGAAGTTGCCAGCCTTTTGTTTTCTCCTAAGCACAACCAGTTCAATCATCCAAGTAATAGGGGTATATAATCCATTGTCCATCCGTCGCAAAATCCAACATCGAAACATAACCAAATTCTCTACGCATTCAAGTCCCTTCGAGTGCGGTTCGCAACTAGCTATCGCTGGTGGAAGGCAGCGTAAAAACGTTGCAATTCTTACACAAACGTTGATTGTGCTGACAGTCAAGACAAACCGTGTTGTGGCTCAAGCTGTTCTCGCCATTGCAGTTGCACTGTTTGACTCCATGTTAGCTGTGTGATTATTGACACAAAGGTTGAACAACTGCTTACGCATATCCACATATACATCTCCTTCTGGGGGCCTCGATCGTCCCCATTCTTGCCAGTAGCCACTTGCATTGCAGACCTTTGAGGGGATTTTGGGTCGGAGATGGATGAGCCTGATGAAGATCCTGATCCTGATCCAATCCTTCGAGAATTACTGATACCAGTTTTATGGTGGTCTTCATGCACCCAGTCGCTGATATGTCTCTTGGGCATCCCGCGACCGGAGAAATGATCGTCGATATGGTCACAGCGCTTGACCCAGGTGTTATCTGTCTCTTTAATCTCAATAGTTTTCAGGCAGAACCCGCACCAAAAATGGGCATCGCAGTGACGGCCCTTTCGACAACTGTCGACTTTTTCTTCCAGTTTGCTGGAATCCAAAATAGCGTGCTCCTTTGTAAGATGGTTTCTAAAGCTCTCACGGCGGTGGCAGACCTTTCCACAAGCTTCCGTAGAATCGGGCTTGGTGCAATCGCATGTCCATGTCTCGAGCTGGTAGTGCTGGATGCTTTCGTGCCTCTTCCAATCGTTTTTACTTCCAAATGTCTTTTTACAGTCGGCAAAGGTACATCCGTAAGGCTTTGAATGTCTCTTCCGGTGCTTTCTATTTGCCTTTGTAAGCAGGGCAGTTGGGTGACAAGATTTGGTGATACTTACTTGAGTTCACATAGTCGAGGGAACGACTTCTCGCAATCTGGACACTTATGCGAGTGGCCCTGACTTTTGCTGCTAGTTGTATCTGGTTTCGGGGTCTCCTCTCTTAGCTCTGTCGAGTGGGTCTTTAGATAACTTGCAATCACTTCCTTTGGGATCTTGTCGAGAATCTTGAATGTCGATTCCGGATTCATACTGGACGAGTCCACAATCGAGTTCCCCTGTGATGACATTGGTTTGGGAGTATGTTGAGCTTCATCAGCATCTATCATTCTGACATCAGGTTGGTGAGATCCTAAGTCTTGCCCGCTGGCACTAGACATCTCTGTATCAGAAGTCTCGCTTTGCTGCACACCACCCATGGCTTGCGAGGGACTGTCCTCTTGCGGTTCAGATTCGGAAGCAGTGATATCATCGCCGGGTGCATCTTCATCAGAAGCAGCTGGTACCTGCCATCGATGTGGCGGTGGATGGAAAGGGCCAGGCCCGCTTAAGATATCCGGTTGAATGAAGTTCTCGTCACCTTCTCGTACGGTAGCAAGACCGGATGCATCTCGGTCAAAGGATATAGACCCAGAACTTCGGGGCAAGGTGTTGGTGCCAATTTGAGATTGTGACACTCGTCGATCGCCGTAGTGTTCGCGGTAAGAGAAGATTGCAGAGGGATGAGCTAAGCCAGGGGACTGTTCCTGAGCTTGCAAATACGCCATGGCACTTCCTCCTATACCCTCTAGATCTTGCGAAGGAGGTGGTCTATGGTCTGTTAGAGGGAATTGATATAGTGAACCTGGAGGTCTTGTCAACATACCGATGGACATACTCCGACAAATCGTCATTGGCTTGATATGTCTTTGAGTGAATTCTCTGGAGGTGGGAGCGGAAATTATCTGCTCTAGGCCAGAATTTACTCTTCTTGGCACAATTTCCAATATTACACACAAAGGTACGACCTCCAACTGAACGATCTCCGTGCACAGTTTTCTTGTGCCTGTCAAGGTCGTTCTTTGAAGTGAAGCCTTTTTCGCGTGAGCAGCCTGAGACGTCACAGACCCAAGGCAGAGAATGCTTCAGCTCATGTTTTCTAGCAGCCGTTAGTAAGCTTCTATAATTAAGTCTATAAAGCAAAGGGCTCACCTTAGCTCGGATCGTGTGCGGCATCGTTTATTACAATCACTACATGGCCATCGTTTCTCTCCACCAACTGGAGCCGTGGCAACACTTGCGGGAGGGCGGTGACGGGTCCATTGGTCTGAATACAGCTGAGTATCGTTAGCCGCAGGTTGGCATTGCAGCTGAAGAGTCTCTAGGTTCCTGTTGACAAGTTGTGTATCCGGGTTCTGGGATTCCAATGTCTGGACGTCGTGGTCTAAATCTTCACCATATGTAGAAGGGTTGCCAATGCTGTGGGTTAGTCGGCTCCCATAAGCCGAATCTTCTGGGTTGGTGTCACATTCAGATAGCAATGGCTTGCTCCGATAGTCTTGGTAAGAGGTCTGGAAATTGGCAGATCCAAGGAGCTGTGCACGAGTCTGCACATCACTGGAAGCACCAGTGTAGAGAGGCGTCCATGGATCGTCATTGGCCCAGCCCTGCCAAAAGGGTAGGCCTGAGGCTTGGGCTCTTGGTTGGCTCAAAGCAGCTAGGTTCGCATTTTGTTGCTGAGCTGCCTGGGAAGATTCGTTGGCGTTGCTACGTTGGTCCTGGGGAGAGTTGAAAGCGTCCATGTTGAGGATGATGTTCCTGAATGTTGATCTTTGACCAAGGGAGATAGATAGATACAGTATTGAGCCTTGATGTTTTCCCGAGCAACACTGGTGATTATGAGGCTGCTAAGCCAATAAAAAACCGAAGAGAGAGTGTAAACGACGGCTGAGGACTCGTGAAGAGCTGTTTATGCTTCCAAGTCAGCCTTTGAACATCGCATTGAGCAGGTTGTAGTGATATTCATGCTTTTGAACTGTGTTGATGTAACAGGGCCAACAAGGTTCTTGAGGGGCTAACTGCCGTTTAGATAGGATAGACAATCTCAAGAATCATTTGAGCTGAAAACAATTCAACTCGTGTTTTTCTTGATTAAATAATAACAATTTGTTTGAAACGTAGACCGGGCAAAAGGAGTTAGATATTGAGAGTTGGATTGGTATGGTATAGGGCAGGGAAAAGGTAAGCAGGCCAGAGAAGCAAGATAGACTAGAAAGAGGGCTCTGTCGTCCCATCGAATTGGAACAAAGCAAGTAAAAGGAAAGAAAAAGGCATACACTACACCAAGGATAACTAACTGCGTAGGAACGTGTAGTTCCCTTGGACGTCAAAACTCGATAGGTACAAAATCCCACCAAGGGATCCTAGGACGGGTCGCCGAGTGACAGATGCTAGCGTGAACGGTCTGTGTTGTCGACAAGGTAGATGCTGAACTGCCTCGATAACCTTGACCAAAGAGAGGCCGGAGAGTTGAGGAGGCGTCGAGGTGCGCGAACGATTTGAACGCGCTATGCTATGCTATGCTATGCTATGCTGTGCTGTGCTTTGCGCGGGTTGGGGTTGGCTGTGTCAGGATGTCACCAACGTAATGAAAGAGGCCATGGATGCTGCGGTTGACGACCGTAGGCAAAGAGGCAAAAGAGGCGAGAGACAAGAAACAAGAGCGGCAGAATGTGGCGGGAAACGGGGGGGGAAATAGAGGAGAAAAGAGATGCGAGACGTTGCGATGAAATTGTATGTATTGGTAAGGAAAAGATGGGAATTGCTGTAAGATCCAATCCCAGATGTCTTTGTCCCCCCGAACCGCCTCATTTTGAGGCATTGCCATGTATTTCAGCCAATCAGATAACTGCTTTCAACCCCTAAGCCCCTAGGCAGCCAGCGAGGCAACCTGCCTAGTTCGCCCACTGAATAAACTACAGAAAAAGGCGTTTTTGCGAACCACGATTAGGTATGATGCGGCTCAAATGACACTATCATCATCATACCTAGGTACAGGACATTTGGAACCTACACTACCGAGGTACGGTTCATTCCTGGTCACTACAACCGTATTCTAACTTGATGTCGATATCTTGTTCTCCTTCATCTAAAGCGCGACAGCTTATAGATGTATGACAATCAATATGCAATCTTGGCATTCAAGGTTATCGAGGCCCAAGACAACTCCACACACAACAACTCACCACACCAACCTGCGCCCCTAAACGACAATTAGATCTCGAAACTCGATATCCGGTTTTACATATGATGTATTTAAACTTGAAATTTCGTCAAATGCTGAGTCATCTTGTAGCTATCACCAATCATCCTTATTCCTAGTCATGGTGTTGTGGACCAAAATCCCTTTTATTGCACCTTTGACAAATCTCCGTGTTCGAGAAGGCTACTATCATGGACATCTCTTCTCGTTAGTCCAACCCGAACCAACCTGTTCTCAATTGTTTTGTTATGGACTGCACTGTCAATTGTAGTGCCATACTTGCTCTATCCCCTCAAGATCAAGACCCGGAGGATTCCCTCCAACAACTGCATCTGTATGTCTCTGCCGTGCAGGTTTTGTAATCTCCTCTAGTTGTCTCTTTTCTCGAATTTTCATACTTTTTCTTTTTTCCCTCCAACTCAATTTGGTTGCCTGCATCGGTTCGGTTCCTTAGCTAGGTACTTGGTAATTCTGCATCTTCCCGAAAACCCACACCTTATCCTGGATCTGAATCATCAAAGCGAACATTGGCTGGAGGACAGAAATTTCGAGTCGACTACTGATGATGAGAGTTACTGTTTGCACCTATAATATCTTCCTCGGATTGATTGTTGTTGTATGCACATCATGCATCCATCGTCAATCGTACATCGGCTCGTGCTTATAGTGGTAAGAAGTGCATGGAATTGGGCAGCACATTATCAACTAACTCGCTTAGCCGTTACTTTCAGTCGATTTTTGGATCAGAGACATGCTGCAACACGACCTTACCCCCAACTGGGAGGCGGCATTAGTCTCTTTAGCCCTCACTTGGATCTCCTTGCTTCATGAACACGGTATCTCAGCTATCACCAGAAGCGTATGAAGACTTTTCAGCTCAGCCAAAACCTTTGTCAACTGTCATGGGGCACACTGTACCACCGAGACTCGAGCCCTTCCTGCCGACCCCACGCTTCCCCCGGATATCTGCTTTGACTTATATGCAACCTGCTTATTTCAGCAACGAGATTCTTGGTTTCCAAATGCGTGGCACTCAGTTCTTCTTCGATTGGAAATGATACATCAAACTAAACACGTATTCCCTGCCAATTAGTGATGTCAATGCTGAAGAGAATTGGGTCTTCAAGGTTGTGCCCTCGCCCTCATACCCATTACCCGACAGCCACACTACCCAGGAACCCGGAAAGATGAAAAGGAAAAAGACTTCAGGAGACTAACCATGTCTCCGAGATGAGTTCGCCATCTATAAAGAGCCTATGGTCTTCCTTCGTTGACTCTGTATGATCAATCGTTCTCTCTAATCGCTCCTGAGCATTACTTCGAGCTTCCTTGATACGTCCTAGCCCAAATCTTTCTACAAGACATTGAGCCCGATAGATTTGTTGTAAGTAGCCATGACCAGGCATCAGTCAGACTATGGCCAATAAAATCGAAACAGCATCAACCAAGATCAAAACAACCCCTTCAACAAGCCAACATGTGCGACTGGGAAGAATTTCTCTTCGCCTGCAACCACTCAACCCTCCGCCTCAAATCATACTGCCATTTTGCCCGCAATGACCCAAACCATCAGTGTTTTGGCGTCAAGGTCCTTCGCAAGTCGTGGCAGCAATGTGTGCCCTGCAACGACTGTGCAATCGCATGGCGAGCGAGGGAGATGCAGACGCAGCACAACTGCCAGGATCGTCAGTCTATGCACAGGCAAAGCTAAAGATCAAACATTTCGGTCATTTGTGGGATTCGATGGTCAAGGACTTGATGAGCAATCTTGATCGACGGGTTCAAACCATGTCTCCTTGAATTCAGACCAAGGATAAAAGCTGTACTATACCTGGGTTTCCATGTGTTTCTTTATATATAGTCGAATAATCAGCACCGATGTTGTCTAGATGTAACACAAGTGCAAACTATGCTGTGGTGTGAAACAGGTTGCTCACATACATGAACCTCTTTCGGTCAGCAAAGATCTCATATGTTACACACCATGACGCTCGAGGATCTTGGTTCAAAATTCGATTGCCAACACGAAACGATTGTGTGGAACTGAGCTGTCAGGCGTGGATGTGAACCCTTGTCGTCTTGCGGCTCAGGACATATTACCACACGGTCGTGAACGGCGCCACAGGCAAAGGATCGAAACGCCAAGGTGGCGCCTGGGATGGATGAGCCGCAGCCCGTTTTGTGTGACGCTTTTAGTGTGAGAGAACTACGTTGAGAAAAGATGCTCGAATTCTGCAAGGGGTGCCAGACGTGCAACCAAGGTCCTGCTGGTTGTGCTCCGATGTTCGGGGATTGAATCCTGGGAAACTGGTAGATCTGTTCACAAGCTTGAAGCTGTATGCCTGTGTTGTAAGTCTCTGGATTACACGCCGTGTGTGCGACCTGGGCATACAATAGCCATTGCGCAAATGCAGCTTTGAGAACTCAAGCTTTCACAAGCTCACAGCAGCGGAGAATAATAAGCTGAAAGACCCTGAGACACAAGGCACGAAGACGGGAACTCGAGACTGAAGACGACGAATTCACAACTTGACTTGAACACTCGGAGGCAACTCGGCTAGTCATTCCATGTTTGTGGCGCCCTCCACGACACCAACGATGTTGTACCGCTTGGAGAAGAAGGTAATCCAGTCGTTCAATACTCCCTTCTCCTTATCGTCCAGATCCTGCCACTCTGAGCGAGCATCCTCGGGCTTGGTTGAGGTCTTGCCTAGAGCTCTCGAGGCATCCTTTCCGGCAAAGACTGGAGGGAGAGTCAGCGAGGTTTGTGTTAATATGATGAGTTGGAGATGATCCCGTACCATTGTATGAGCCTCCAGGTTGGTAGGCCTTGTTTCCCGTCACGTCATAAACCTTGCCCTATATTGATAGAAGATCAGTTGTGGTCGTTGAATGAGATGAGTTGTACAGTGAGTTGCATGTTGTAGATGCGAGCTGTCGTACCTTGATGGCCACGTAGCACTTGCCTCCATCAGCACCTATTCATGAGTTAGCTATAGTCTATACAAGCTTGTCAAAGATAAGTATGAGGTTGAGAAGACAGCCACATCATATCATATCAATGTGGAAGAGGGGACGGGCCGTACCGTTGGACCTAGCAAGCTCCTCTTGAGAGATGATGTCGTCCTTTGGAGGGTCGAGGTTCACAGGGACCTTGGGCTCAAACTTGCCACTCATGATTATAAGTGTAATTTATTGTAGAAGGTGGGTGGTGTAAAATATGGGAGGTTATGAGGTAAGATTAGATGAATGGACCTTTAAAGATTCCGTCATATGCTGGAATCTCCCCTCCCCCACCAAAACGACCCTGAACACTTCCTCGGCCCCTCTGAAGAACCCAACCCATTGATTGGAAACGCACGGGCCAAGATTCGCCAGGACTGGTCCGTGCGTAGCTATGATGAACTGACAGGCAACTTTACTTGGCTTGCAGCTTTTCAATTTCTAGTTTAGGTTCGTCATCACCACCAACGCCCACCATCAATACATCCGACCATTGCTCGCCAATTGCCTCATCAGCTGGCCTGCCATGTCGGTCTCAGCAGTTGCTTCGCTGAGGCCCCTTCGTGGGAAATGCTGGCAGCATGCGACCTCCGGCCTGCTCTCCGTCCAGCTCCGGTCGCGCGCGGCCACCGTGAACCTCCGCGCCGTTATCAACCTCCGGCCGGACCAGCGTCGATTCAAAACCACCAATTCGCCCAAAAATCACGAGGATAGTGAATTAGAGGCGCAGAGGAATCAGTTACCTAAAAAGAGTCAACCGCCGCAGCCCCAGATCACCTTTCGCCAATTCGCTGGCCGTGCCCTCGCTGCTGGTCTGCGCAGTCTGGCTGTTGCCATGAGCCCGACTGGTATCAAGACAGCGTATAGACAAAGCCCAGGAGCCACAACATTAGGACTCTTCATGTATGTTTTATACCATCATGTCATCCCTTTTCCTAACTAACAGCACAAGGCTCGGCATAGTATCTGTTATCGGCGGATATACCGTTTGGCTCTACTTCAACTACTTCTACCATTACCAATTCACGAGATACCCCAAGCCTATCGCAAACGCCCTACGACGTGCTCTATATTACACCAACATTAGTCCCGATGCTGAGTTAGCTCTCAAGTATTATAAGCGCGCCATGGAGTTATGCGCCGAGCATGGTTTGGATCCATACTCCGATGAGGTTCTCGGCATCCGTCTTCAGACTTCAAACTGGCTCGAGAAGATCACAAACTACAACGGATGCTTGCAGGTCTTGGAGGGTGTTCTCGCCGATTGTAACAGATGGATCAATGTTATGGAGCAGTCGGTCAAGGACGGCAAAGTCAACCACGAGGGCAGACTTATCAAGCCGGCGTCAGAGACCTCCGAAACCCCTACGAATCAAGTCGTCAACACCACTGCTACTACCGAGCAAGAAAAGTCTGGCGAAGATGTCGTACCGGAGAGTCTATGGCACAAGCGACAACGTCTTCTCACAAAGACCGTTGGAATTGCCATCAAGCTCGGAGAGTTGTACGCCGACGAACACGTTCTTGATCCTGACAACTCTCAGAAACACCTCATCTGGGCCGTCGAAACCGCACTGAAGGAGGCTCGCCGCCGTAAGGAGGAGGGTATCAAGCCGGGTGAGGGCGACTGGTTGAGCCCGGAACAAATGGGTGGTGCCATGGAGTCATTGGGTCGCGACTATGAGCGCAAGAACCAATTCCACCTCTCCATTCCTCTCTTCTTCCAGGCCCTTCGACTTTGCGAAACACCCTGCCACCGTCCTATTATCATGAACAACCTCGCTGCCAGCTTTGCTCAGCATCCAATCTTTATCCCAGCCGCCAGTGAACCTTCTGAGACGATCAAGGGGCTTCAAGACCCCGCGATGCCCGCGACCCGAAAGGAATGTCTTGAGGCTGCCCAAAACTGGGCCAAGAATGCCTACAAGCATGCCAAGGACGTCACTGGCAACGACCGCACAGCCGAGTGCGATGAAGCCTGTGCTGTTGCCCTTTGCAACTGGGGAGATGTCGCTGCTCTACTAGGCAACAATGATTTGGCTCGCAAGAAGTACAAGCAATGTATCGAAATGGCGGGCAAACTTGGCTTCCCTGAGGCGGTAAAGCAGGCCAAGTCAGGACTTGCTAAGCTGGCATAAAGCCGAGTGTAGAGATGATCATTTGCGTTGGATATCTCGAGCTTGCTTGTAAAAGAACATGTATAATGAAATGGGTGGAATCAACCATGTACAAATAGAAGAGGAACCAATATTAAAGAACAAGCAAGTTTGGCCCTTGCAAGGGCCGTTAATCTCATGGCGTGCCCATTTATAGCGGCCAATATCAATCGCTACACTATTTATCAATATCATGGTCCAATTTCGAAGTTTGGTTGGCAAACGTATTATGTACACATCGTAATTCTAGAAATGATTGTCAGATATCTGCTGGCGGATTCTAGACCCCAAGTCGCGTTTCTGTTCGTTGTTTGATTCCGTTAGAAATATCCCAGACCTGAGCTCCTTGCAAAACACAAATTCTTAAAACCCGATACGCCTGGCTGCCATGCCGTCCAGTTCCCACCCGAACCCAAACCCCAATTCAGAAAGTTTATGCCATCTTCTGCCTCTTCGCGTCTAATCCGTTGGCTGCAGTTGGGGTCGCCCCTCCGTTTCCATTAGGAGGGAGGTCGGCCAAAGCAGTCCTTCCGTCCGCAGGAGGCGGTCGTTTCATCGCTGGTGGCCGATAAGAACCTCTGTTTGCAAGAGGACTACCTGGGCCAGCTGGCGCACCGATTCGTCGAGTCTGGTCGAGCGAGGGGTTTACCATGTTTCCACGCGCACCTTGGGAGCTGGGCATGGATGGTCGCACAGGAGTGAAGCTACTCGTGTTAGAGCGTGGGGCTGGGGCTGGGGCTGGGGCTGGGGCAGGGGCAGCAGTTGCCTGACTACTGGTCGGGGCAACATGCTGGCCGTTCTTTGCAACAGGTTTAGATGAGTTGTGGTCAATGCCTGGTGTCTTGCGAATGGATGGACTCTCCGCTGTTGGGTTGAAAGCCTGCTGCCCCTGAG
>JABEXW010000040.1:0-16944 GCA_013266185.1 Fusarium sarcochroum | reverse complement strand
CCTATTATATATCACTGCACGTGCTTGTCTAACAGGGCATATCCTGTATTAGAAATGCAGACGAATAATATACGGATAATTGTGCAAGTATTCCGGGGGAACAGGCCGCCCGCTTTATATTATCGCCGGATGAATAGCACGGTTGTATACTCTCAACTGAACTAGAGAACATCCCCGAGGCTCAATACAACCTCAAAATCATATTTGTTTCTTTGAAAGCTGCTTCTGAGCTGTCCTACGCCTTTATTGCGTGCATATTCTAGTTGTTGCCATAGTGAGTTGCAGCTACTTTCAAGCTGTCAAGCACAATGGGCGGCCACAATGCTATCGAAACCTTGCTTTGCAAGGCGGCATCTCATGTCCTGAAAAGGGACGAATCTGAGATTAACGCAGAGAGATCTCTTGCCGAGCAAGGCGGGGGTATGATGTCAGGAGTATTCTTCGCTGGGCAATGTAGGGAACTCGGTCTCCACGTCGACATGGCTCATGTCTCAAGCATGTCTATGCGTGATCTAGCACGGCAGCTGGTCGAGACTAACCCGGAGTTGCTGCGATCGAGTACCACGACGGATTACAGATCTGTTTCTGTTCCCCACACGCAGCTCCAGAGCCTGTACCGTACCTTCGGGTCGTCACAGGGCTTCACATTGGATGTTGAGGTTCCACTGTCCCTCAATGATGCTACCCAAATGTTGGAGAGGCTGGTGGAGAAACATCCAATTCTTGGAGCTTCCGTGGACCCTGATCAGAAGAATTTCTTTGTCTTGTCAGGCATTACACCTTCCGGAACCTTGATGCCATATGAGTCCGATGAGAAGGCCATCGCTCAGGTGAGGAAGATGCAAGAGGAGGTTTCGACGTCAAGCCAAGCTTGTCTCAGCGTTCTCTTCTTTGGAGAAAGATCCCGGATCAGGAAACTCGGTTTGGTGGCACGCGCTGCCGCTTTTGACGCTCACTCTTGGTATATCCTTCTTCAAGATTTCCAGGCATATCCAACCGGATCTCATGACTTGAGTACTGAGTCTCACACCTTCTCCGACTGGGTTGAGCGAGTGAGTCAGGGAATGGGGAAGGAAATCGAACCTGCTGTCGCGAATGGGCTATCGGTGAATTCGGAGCGGGCGCCGAAAAACAGCTTCCCGCAAGCCCGAGATGTGTCATCTTGCATCTTTAGTTTGAGCTTGGAGTTGACGGAAGCACTTCATAGCGAGGCATGCCATCGAACATTGCGTACAGAAATTCATGATGTGATATTCGCATCCTTGGCCTCCTCCTTCGGAACCCAACTACCCAGCCCCGCGCAAAATGTCGAGATCAGAGATGGTCGGCCCCATGGGGAGAGTAACGGATGGGACAGTGTGATAGGATGCTTTGATGAGCTTGCTGAGATACCCTATCATTGCACTGGAGACATAATCGAAGCGTGCCGCGTCGCGAAGGATTCGAGACAGCGTTCATTCTTGAGCTCTGTCCACGATGTTTCTCGTCACAGCAATCTCATCTTTGACACAACTCGGCTCAGGGCATCCAATGGCGTAATGCGGTCCACTGACGAAGTGCCCGGGCGTCATGCTGCGGAGGCCGTCGTTCATTCACTAGGCGGCCTCTGCATGACCCCATTTTGGATGGATAAAAATTTGAGCTTCTTGGTCGTTTGCGGTACCGAATACGGAGGAGAAGCAGATCTAAAGCGCAATTCCGAGAAGTTCGTCAGCCATCTACAAGACATTGCAGCAATATTGCCCAGCCGTCGACCTTTGCCCACCCTCTCCGATTTCCCGCATCTATCATTAGATTACCCGTCTCTGGACCGCTTATTTGAGCAAAAGTTGCTTAAGATTGCTCAAGATCCTCTTGAAGACATTTACAACATCTACCCATGCACGCCCATACAGGATAATATGCTCATGGGCAATTCCCTGGATAAAGGGGCATACATGTGTACCTTTATTGCCAGAGCCTCAACGTCGGGCGCTTTCGCATCTCTTGACGCTGAGAAATGGGCCACGGCATGGGGTAGAGTCGTCGAGAAGCACTCGTCCCTCAGGACTGTGTTTGTCGAGAGCGAAAGTCGCCTGGGACACTTTGACCAAGTCGTGCTCAAGAAAGTGGCCCCGCCAATCGACATAACTCCAGGGCTTCTTGAGCCAGTCAAGGTTGAATTTCAACCGTTCAAGGTGCCGCACCATCTGGCCATCACCCAGGAAGGCCCTGGACGGTGTCTCATCGTGCTAACTATCTCTCACACCATTACCGATGGCCACTCTGCCGAAGTTCTTCTCAACGACCTCTGTGTCTCTGCCGTCGCACCTGGAGGCACCGGCGAGGAGGCGTTCTCCTACTCTGGATACGCGCTCAGCGAGCATCAATCCATAAAGACCCATGTGTCGGATTACTGGCCGAAGTATCTCGAGAAGACGCAGGAAACACTCCTTCCAGTCACACGAGAGAAGGCTGATTTTCACGACTTCGACACTGTCAATTCCACCATGCCCGTCAACGTAGCATCTATGGACCGGCTTTGTCGACGACACAAGATCAACCTGGCCAGTGTCTGCCAACTTGCCTGGGGCGTCGTGCTGCGCAGTCATCTCGGTGTCGACGACGTGAGCTTTTCATACATCTCCTCTCTAAGAAACAAGCCCTTGAAGGGCATCATGACGGCTGTTGGGCCGTTGATCACCACACTCCTCTGCTCCATGAACTTGGAAGGGGAGACAGACGTTTTGGATGCTATCAGGGCAGTCAACTCTGATTACACAGACAGTCTATTCCACGAGGCAGAGCTTTCCAACACCACTTCTCCTCGTCGTTGGAGTAATACCGTCATGTCATTCCGTCGAAGACTTGTTCAGGATGATGGACGTCTTCAAGGTTTGAGCTATAAACTTGTCAAAGGCTCCAGCCCTACAAATGTAAGTACATATTCTCAGAGAATCCAAAGCCACAACAATCTGACACTATCGCAGTATGACGTTTCTCTTATCGTTTCAGCAGGCCAAGCAGACATGGAGATCACGCTGGATTTCTGGGGCTCTCGGATGGATAGAGAGTATGCCCAGCGTCTCCTTCAAAACTTCCAGGAGGCGCTCCACTCCATCTTCCGAGACATTGGCACCACTGTGTCCAGAATCGAGCTCATAAGCGGAAATCAGAAGCAGCAGATCCTAGAGAGAAACCTTCGTGTTCCCGAGGGTCTGAATCGATGCGTTCATGAGCTGGTCAACGAGCGTATTGAAGCGCAACCATCGGCTGTCGCCATCGACGCTTGGGATGGCAGCTTGACATACGAGGAGTTGGATAACCGCACCTCCTATTTCGCTCAGCATTTGGTGGATATTGGTGTTGGGCCAGAAGTCCCAGTGGGACTTTGCATGGACAAATCCAAGCTCGTGCCGGTCGCTATGCTCGCCATCTTACGGGCTGGCGGTGCTGTTGTTCCCATCGGGGTAGAAGAACCCATTGCTCGTGTCGAGGCTATTCTTGCCGACTCGTCCCCTGTGGCCGTGATTGGCGATGGAAAGCAAGTCAGCCGACTTTCTGGACTAGGCATCCAGATTCTGAATATAATCGACATTATGGCGGACGCACCATCATCATCAACAACAATGACAACCACACGAGAGACGCGACCCAAGCCGGAAAACACCGCGTGGATCTTTTACACGTCTGGATCCACTGGAAAACCCAAGGGTGTATTGGTAGAGCATAGAGCCCTGGCAACTAGCATGCGTGCCCATGGTATCGCACTGAACCTGTCTCAAGAGGACAGGGTACTCCAGTTTGCGGCACACACGTTCGACGTGTCCCTATCCGAGCTATTCACCACGCTCATCTATGGAGGTTGTGTCTGTATACCTGATGAGACGAATCGTCTCAACGACCTAGCAGGATCAGTACTTCGTCTACAGGCAAACGTTCTTTCCCTCACCTCAAGCATGGCATCAACCATCAGACCCGCGGACGCCCCAATGGTTCGAAAATTGATCTTGTTTGGAGAGGAAGTCAAAGCGAGCGTATTAGAAGCCTGGCTCGGAAAGGCAGATATCTTCAATGCCTACGGTCCTACCGAGAGCTCTATATTTGCCAGTGTCAGCAAGCCACTCCAGAGCGTGGAAGACCTGGCGAATATTGGATTCCCCATGAACGTCAACTTTTGGGTTACCGATCCGCAGAATCCAGGACGACTGTGTCCTCCAGGAACTCCGGGCGAGCTATTGATCGAGGGCCCACTGCTAGCCCGAGGATATCTCAACGACGAAGCCAAGACATCTACTGCTTTCGTCCACGATCCAGCATTTGTATCTCTACTAGGGATTGAGACCGGGAGACGTTTCTACCGAACAGGAGATATTGTGCGGCAGAACAGCGATTCCTCTATGAGCTATCTCGGTCGAAGAGACACGCAAATCAAGATTCGCGGCCAACGACTTGATGTATCCGAGGTCGAGCACTGGATTATACAGTCCCTTGATGGTGTAATACGAGCCGTCGTTGGTCTTCTACCCGCAGATAAGAAAGCCACATCGTCTTCAGGAGGTGTCATTCTATTTGCTGCCGTTGAATTTTCCAAACATACCGCCTTTGTTCCCTCGGGAGACACAGAGATTCTCCCAGCGTCCGATGAGCTTCGCCAAGGACTCAACCTACTACAGAACACGTTGCAAGCGAAGCTTCCCTCCTACATGATTCCCACTTTCTACATTCCCTTCAGACGTATACCCCTGACTTCGTCTGCCAAGACCGACCGCAAGATGGTTCGCCGGTTGGTTTGTGAGTTGGACGCCATCACCTTACAGGAATATGTCTTTGAGGACTCAAGCGAAAGTGACCAGCTGCTGCTGACCAAGACTGGGCAGAAGCTCAGAGATCTGTGGGCGGCTGTCCTCGGTGTGAGCAGCTCGTCTATCAGAGCCAGCGACCATTTCCTTTATCGAGGGGGAGATTCTCTCCTAGCTATAAAACTAGTTGAAATGGCTAGACTAGAGCGCATTCACATGTCGGTCAAGGATGTATTGAGCTTCCCTAGACTTGAAGACCTTGCACGAATTCTCGATGAACGCAACGCAGCTGGCAAGGTTGACTCTGCTCAGGACCCTCCCGCTTTCTCTCTCTGGCAGCCATCTTCGAGCGACAGAGAGGCGGAACTGGCAGACATTGCCATCCAGTGCGGCCTGAGTACCGAAGACATTGTGGATATTTATCCCTGCACCTCATTACAGGAGAGCATGCTGGCTGCCACGCAGCAACGCCCGACGGCGTATCTTGTGCGCCAAGTCTACGCTCTCTCGGATTCTATTGATTTGATGCGTTTCAGAACAATGTGGGACGTCATGGTCCAACAAGCCCCCGTCATGCGAACTCACATGTTACTGGGGCAGCGCTCAGGATCTTTACAGGTGCTATCGAAGAAGGCTACCACATGGCAGACCCATCATGACTTGGAGGAGTATGTTGCAGAAGACCAAGCACGCTCCATGGCCATTGGTCAGCCGCTCATGCGTTTTGCTTTGGTGCAGGACAAGTCGAAGGGTGTCCGTTATTTTGTGTGGACAGCACATCACTCGGTCTACGATGGCTGGAGCTCCCAGTTAATCCAGAAGCGACTGGCGGCTCTCTATTACCATGACGATGTGCCTCCTGCGGTTCCCTTCAAGAGGTTTATAGAGTACCAGCAACACATGAAAGAGGTTGATGGAATCAAGACTGACTCTTACTGGCGGGGCCAGCTTGGAGGAGATGTACCGTCAGCCTTCCCTTCTATGCCGTCTCCTTTCTACCAGCCGAAGCCTGTCGCCTTGCTTCGCTCTGATATAAACACTTCGGCGTTCAATAATTCGAGGTCGGGGCTCTCGCTCGCTGACGTTCTGAGGGCCGGTTGGGCAATGAGTCTAGGTCAATACCTACGCACAAGCGATGTGGTCTTTGGAGCGATTCTCTCTGGCCGGAATGCCCCAGTCGCGGAGATTACGGAACTTATTGCGCCTACCATTACTACTGTTCCAGTTCGGGTGCATGTCGATGGGGAAGCAAAGGTTTCTAGCTATCTCGGAGCTATACAGTCCCAGGCAGTAGAGATGATACCATTTGAGCATACGGGATTGGATGAGATCAAACGCCTTTGTCCCGATCTCCAGCCTGCGACGGATGTCAGCCATGCTCTTGTTATTGAACCACCATATGCTAGGAATGGAGAGGGAGCTACCGAGGTCCCCGGATTTGAGCTGGTGGACACCGATGTGAACGCATTTGACACATTTGCTCTCACCATCCAGTGCCAACTCCCCAGCCAGCAAGGGGCCCCGATCAAGCTCGAGGCTCGTTTCGACAATAACGTTGTAAGCGAGGCTCAGGTGGCGGTGCTTCTCGGACAGTTTGAGCACTGGGTTTCGCAGTTCCTTGACGGGGCGAACCACGAGAGGCAGCTGCGCAGTCTGGAGGAAATCACCTCTACTGATCTAGCCCGAATCAAGAAACAGAATGCTAGGATACCAGTGCGGGACTTGACCTGCCTGCACCACCTGATAAGGGATGTAGCGGAAGAACAGCCAGACTCACCAGCGGTCTGTGCCTGGGACGGCGAATTCACATACGAAGAACTCTGGGCCAACGCCAGGAGGCTTGCACAGCATCTTTCCAGCCTTGGAGTAGGCCCTGAATCCAGGGTGGCGGTTTGCATGGATAAGTCTAGGTGGACTGTCGTGTCCATCCTGGGTATCCTAGAGTCCGGGGGTGTCGTTGTCATGCTGCGCTCGCAGTCCCCATTGGAGCAAGCCAAGGCTCTTGTGGAGGATTGTCAAGCATCGGTCATGCTGACCAACGCGGGACACACCGAGAGGTTCGCCGGCTCGGGGCCTTGTATTGTTGAGGTGGGTGACGCTTTGTTGGCCAGCCTCCCAGACCCGATCGTGAGTGGACCTATATGCCCGGCTCTTACTCCTGATCATCCTGCATGGATTGTGTACACATCCGGAAGCACAGGGTTGCCAAAGGGATGTCTCCTGGTCCATGGCGGTCTTGCCACTAGTCTGCCGGCGCACGGAAGAGCGACACGTTGGTCAAAGGAGAACCGCACCCTCCAATTCGCATCTCACGAGTTTGATGTCACTTTGCAAGAAATCATGACAACTCTCATCCTCAAAGGATGTGTTTGCATTCCCTCGGAAGACCAACGCGTCAACTCGCTTACACAGGCCATCAGGGACATGAATGTCAAGCAGATGGTGCTGACCCCGACCGTGGCATCCATGATCAATCCGGCCGATGTACCATCCATAGCTCAGCTGCAAGTCGCCGGCGAGCTGATCAAGCCAAGTGTTGTCGAGCGCTGGATTGATCACGCCGAGGTGGTTAATATCTATGGTCCGTCTGAGTGTTCCGTCTACTCGTCCTGCGGCAAGCCGATGCAAACAATCGAAGACGCGCCCGTTATTGGATACCCGCTGGAGAACTGTAATTTCTGGGTCACTAGCACCACCGACCACAACCGCTTGTGTCCCATTGGCATCCCCGGCGAGCTGCTCATTGAGAACTCTTGGCAGGCTCGGGGCTATCTGAACAATCCAGAGCTGACGGCGCAATCCTTCGTGGTTGAACCCGGATTTGTCAAGCAACTTGGTCTAGATGGCGCCAGAAGGCGAATGTATAGGACCGGCGATCTTGTTCAGCAGAATCCCAACGGATCCTACACTTATATCGGCCGCATGGGCAGTGAAGTCAAGTTCCGTGGGCACAGAGTTGACTTGGGCCGGATTGAGTACTGGATCGGCAAGCTTCTCACCGGGATGCAGACGATTACTGTCGATCTGGTCGATCTCCAAGCTGGGAAGAAGGCCAATGATCTTGTAGCTGTGATGGACTTTACCCAAGACTCTGACCTGTTTGACGTTGACCAAACAGAAGAGATTGATGGAGTCACCATTCTTGCACCTTCCAGCAAAATTAGAAAGGCCCTGTGTCACCTCAGGGACGGGTTGGCAGACAAGCTCCCAAGCTACATGGTGCCGACCGCATTTATGCCCTGGAAGAAAATCCCCTTGACATCCACTGGCAAGACAAATAGAAGGGCTGTGCATCAGCTATTGACGAATCTCGAGGCAGGCTCGTCCTTGCTACAACGCTATCTTACTAGTGAAGGTATCAAGAAAAGCCCTCAAACAAAGATTGGCAAGCAACTTCAGCAGCTATGGGCCGAGGTCCTCTCCATCGATGTCGACTCTATCGGTTCCCAAGACCACTTTACGCGGCTTGGTGGTGATTCCTTGGCGGCCATGAAACTTGTCGCATCGGCTCGACAAGTCGGTCTTCAATTGACTGTTGCGTCCATATTTACGCACCCCGTGTTGGAGGACTATACTCGAGTTCTGGAAACTGAGCAGGACGCCGCCCTCGTCAAAGTAGCGGAGGAGGACCCTGCTCCCTTCGAGTTGTTGCCGGAGGATCCAAGTAGCCCAGGCGGCTTTAAATCTCGACTAGCAGACTTTGCTGCTCAATGCCGGGTGGCCCCCCACCAGATTACAGATGTATATCCTTGCACCCCTATGCAAGAAGCGCTGTTCGCCATCACGGCAAGACAGCCGACGTCGTACACATACCGCCAAGTATTCCGAGCCAATGGGGAGGACGTTGACATTGCCAAATTCCAGGCCGCATGGGAGGCGGTAGCCAGAACACTGCCCATTCTTCGCACTCGAATCGTGCTGGATCGCAACAGTGGCTTTCTACAGACAGTGGTCGACGAGCCACTAGTATGGCACATTGGTGGCGACCTGGACAGCTACCTTGTCACGGATAAGGTCTTGGGCTTCGAACCCGGCAAGCCTCTTCTTCGCTGTGCAATTGTCGAGCAACAGAGCACAGGGGACAAATGTTTTGTCTTGACCACTCACCACAGCATGTTTGACAAATGGAGTATCGAGAAAATCCTGTACCGTTACCTAATCCCGGCGTATTCTGGACGTGATATGCCCAAGCCTATCCCATTCCCGAGATTCATTAGCCATGTCCTTAACACCGACTTGGACGCCTCATCGCAATTCTGGACCCAGACGCTGGCAGGTGCTGATTCCTTTACTGATTTCCCCTCGCTTCCTTCTGTCGGCTTCTATGAGCCCAAGCCTACCTCGCTCCTGAAACAAACAGTCCATCTAGACGGAGTCGCGGGGCTGCAAACGCCCTTTCCCAGTCTCCTCAGGGCAGCATGGGCTTTGACAGTAGCCCAATATGCCGGCGTTCAAGATGTCATGTTTGCCGTCAATCTTTCAGGCCGCTCAGCGCCGGTGGCAGAAATCACGGAGCTCGCAGCCCCAACGTTTACCACCGTCCCCGTCCGGATCAAAATACACGGACAGCAAAGGGTCCGGGACTTCCTGGACAGTGTTCACCGCGAAGGCGTGGAGATGATACCGTTTGAGCACGTTGGCCTCCAGAAAATCAAACGGCTCGTTCCCGCTTTCGAACCGGCTGACCTCAGACATTTGTTCCTCATACACACCGCGGCCGATGCGGACCTGGAAGATCCGTCGCTTCGACTGCCTGGTTTTGAGCAAGTGCACCTGAAGATGGAGGCGCTCCACGACTACCCCCTCACAATCTTGTGCAAGTTGGATGAGCGCAAGGGGGAGGCTGAGGTGGAGGCTAGGTTCGACAGCGCCGTCATCCCTGACGACCAGCTTCAAGCGGTCCTGCGACAATTTGAGCACAACGTCGCCCAGCTTGCTGGAAATGCCGGTTCTGAGGAGCAGACGGTGGGAGATCTTCCTCTGGCTAACTCATACGATCTAGATAGGATTGCTGATTGGAACCTCACCGGCCAATGGCCCTCCCTTGGCTGTGTTCATGACCTGGTCATCGAGACTGTTCGAGCCAGCCCTGACTCTCAAGCCGTCTGCAGCTGGGACGGGGAGTTTACCTATCAGCAGCTTGATCGAGCGGCCAGAAGCTTTGCTCAGCTACTCATCGCGGAAGGGAGCGTGGGCCCCGAAGTAGCTGTCGGGCTCTGCATGGACAAGTCCCGATGGGCCATGGTGGCTATGCTAGCCATTCTATATGCCGGCGGCGCAGTGGTCCCACTTGGAACTCAATTACCGCCGGAGAGACTCAGTATCATTCTGCAAGACTCGTGTCCAGCCATGGTACTCTGTGACGAGTCCAAGGCAGACAGGTTCCAATCGCTGGGTTGCAGGAGTGTAACTGTCAACGAAGCAGCACTCGCTCACTTGGCCAAGTCGTACGATGGTCGCGACCCTGCTATTCCCTCGAAATCAGTCCGACCTGAAAACATGGCTTGGGTTATCTATACCTCTGGCAGCACAGGAGTTCCCAAGGGTGTGACCCTGGAGCATAGAGGCATATATAACGTCGTCCTGGGCAAGGGCACTAACTTGAAAATGGACCCGACTACCCGCACATTCCAATTCGCTGCCTTCACCTTTGATACCTCTATTGGCGACATTCTCATGACCTGGGCATTTGGGGGAGCCCTATGTCTGCCTTCGGAGAGTGAGCGGATGAACGATTTGGTCGGGTCCCTGCAGCGACTAAACGCCAACTTTACAACTCTAACAGCCAGCACGGCGGCGTTGATCCCCCCAGCCGAGGTCCCGCAGATGAAGAAGCTGGTAATGGGTGGTGAAGCCAACACCCCAGCCTTGATTGAAAAGTGGCTTCTGGGTTCGAATGTCACCCTCACCAACAGCTATGGCCCGGCTGAGTGCTCCATCACCAGCACCATGAACCCTGGGGTGACAGACAATAGCGGTTCATCCGTCATTGGCAGACCCATCCGCGGCACCCAAAACTGGATCGTGGATGTTCATAACTACAACCGACTTGTGCCCATTGGCGCAGTGGGAGAGCTTGTCATTGAGGGCCCTCATGTCGCGCGTGGGTATCGCAATGACCCCGTCAAGACCTCGGCGGCTTTTATCACGGATCCCGGCTTTACTGCAAGCGCTGGCCCAAAGACATCAGGACGTCGAATGTATCGTAGTGGCGACCTAGTGCGATACAACGCCGATGGCAAGATCATGATTCTGGGGAGAGGCGATTCGCAGATCAAGATCCGTGGCCAGCGGGTTGACTTGGGCGAAATTGAGTCGTGCATTGTGAAACTCATGCCCAAGGTCCGAACGGCCGTGGTAGAGTATCTGCACCTCAGTGACAATCAACGCGCACTCGTTGCCGCCCTTGAGTTCGTCGACGAAGACAACCACCGCAGCGACGTGGCAGGCCATTCAGCATGGCTCAAGGAATCTCTGGCCGAGAGATTGCCGGCCTACATGGTTCCGAGAGTGTATCTGCAAATAGAAAAGATCCCGAAGAACGCCTCCGGCAAGATCGACCGCAAAGCTGTCCGCCAGTTTATGATGAGCGAGGGCATGCAGATCGCGGATATACAGTCTCGAAGCGCCTCGAAAACTGGAAAGGTCGACACTGATAGCGAGGCCGTCGTCCGTAAGCTATGGGCAGCCGTGCTCGGAGTCGAGGCAGAGACGATCGACCGACATGATAACTTTTTCGACATCGGTGGTGACTCTATTATCGCCATGAAACTCGTTGCTACTGCAAAGACGGAGACTCTTGATATTCGTGTGCTGGACATTTTTGAGAATCCAGTCTTGTTCAAAATGGCAGTTGTCGCCAAAAGTCTGACTGGATCGACACTTGAGGCGACTTCACCCTACCGTCCTTTCCAGCTACTCGACGGTGTGTACAATGATATCGACGCCTTTCTTGACGAGGTTGTCTGTCCCGTCACTGGCACCGAGAAGGAATCGATCCAGGATGTCTTCCCTGCCACTGACGCCGTTGCCTTCAGCGCGGTAGGGGCATTGACCACGGCCCAGCCAGAAGTAAACACCTTCGTTCTTGATACGGATAGTGACCTCGATCTGGTTCGACTACAGCAAAGCTGCATGCTACTGGCGCAGCATATCGAAGCTTTCCGCACTGCTTTCGCGTTTGATCTTCGCAACGGAAGGCTTCTCCAGATCATATTGAAGTCTTATCAGCACAATGTACTCGTGGTCAAGACTGAGGACTCGCTAGAAGATGCCACCGAACGCTTATTTGAAGGGAAGATGTCCAGTGAACCTCTTCGACTCGGCACACCCATGGTGAACATGGCTATTCTTCAACAAGTTGAGAGCAAAAAGACCCGCGTGCTATTGCGGATGTCACATGCGATATACGACGCCATGTCTCTTCCAATCATCCTGGATACCCTCCGCAAACTATACCATCAACAGGACGCTCATGAACCGCCCTTGGGCTCCTTCGCCGCCTACGTCGCAGATCTGAATCGGCAGACAAGTGACACAGGCTACAGCTACTGGCGGAGCCTACTTGATGGGTCCGCCATGCCCGAGCTCACGACAGAGTCCGACCACCAGAGCCCCTTGCGCATGGCCTTTACCAAGGACAAGGTGATATCAGTGCCGAAATCCAAGGGAGAGGGCATTACCACCTCCACCATTATCAGCTGTGCATGGGCGCACGTACTAGCTCAGTTCACAGGGAAGAGCGATGTGGTATTTGGAGACACCATCTCCGGGAGAAACCTGGTCGATCCGTCTATAAGCAGCACCGTTGTCGGCTTATGTGCAACCCACATCCCTATGCGGATCAAGTTTACTGATAGTTCCGGTGGACACTCGGTCCTTGAACTGTTGAACCAAGTGCGAGATCAGCAGCGAAATCGCATTCCCCATGAAGGTGTCGGTTTTCGTTCACTGATCCGGGAGTGTACGGACTGGTCCCCGGCTACTCGCTTTACCTCTATCGTCAATCACCGACCAGCCAGGCCAACGGCCAAGTCAAACAGCGAACAAATCGGTTTCCAATTGAGCACCATCACCACAGAAATGAAACCGCTCATGACTTGGTACGACCTCGCCGTCATCTCCCGGGAGAACATTGGCACTGTTGAGATGAGTCTGGGTTACTCGACAACGGGATTCCACCCTGACACGGCTCAGTCGCTACTGGAAGATCTTGCCGACACCGTTCACATTCTTTTGAATGCTGGGTCTTCTAAACCTGATCAAATCGCCCTTCTTGGAACAGCGGCGATGCCAAGATCTTCCTCTAAATTCGCCATGTTGCGACCGGTTGGGAGTTCTAAAGAGCAGAGTCCAAGCGGGGGCAGATTAAGCAACGGCATATCCACCGACAGACCCGTCGATTCTAGTCTCAGTGTTCTCGAATCAATTTGGTTCTCCGTCTTTACTTCAAAACGCACAAGTTTGGGAACGTTGCCGCCCGATGAGCCTACTGCGGACATGCGTTGCCTGCCGTTCTACAAGCTAGGAGGCGACTTTCTTGATGCCGCTTGGTTGATTGCCTTGGTACAACGTAGAATTAAGACAACCAAGGTGGAGGTGAATGGGGATGCCGTTTCAACTTTGCACGCTCAAGTGACAATCGATGATGTTCTTCATCATCCCAGTCTTGTGGGATTTGCTAGCGTTTTGGATCAGAAACATCTTCAGTTGATTTAGTGTGCTTTCTTTTGTCATAAGAGCAGGTTCCTATGTTATTTATTGGTATGAAGCGCTTGATAGGGTGGCCACAGAGATGTAAATGTGCTTAAAGATGGTTCGGTTTAATTTTTAGATTGTAGAGTTTTATTTATGCCTCTATTGTATAGTCTATTTATGTTTAACCCGGGACTGCATGATGTTAGTTATATAATGTGGCATGTTGTGACTACCAAGTGAATTCTACTCTCATAATCCAACAATTAGCAGTGGGACTGGCAAAAACCCTTTAAGCCAGGACGCTTTTGTAAAGAAGGGTATTTAAATAGACTGGGGAGAGAAGCCTTTATATGCCGATTCCTTTCCCATAGCCATTCCTTTAGTTGTTCATCACAACGCACACAAAGGCGGCGCAAAGAAGCGTTGACACCTATAGTAGGATCGAATCTGGTATTTCCCATGCCTGCGAGAGCTGATTGAAACTCAACTCAAGGTGGTCAATATATATATATATAGAATCCTTACTCGATATCTCGAAGAGATAGATCAAGGCCACACATCTAAAAGACACTCAAGGTGGGTAAGCCACACCATTTAGTGGAGATAGCGGTCAATCGAGGAAGGCTTGTTAACTGGCAATAGAGATAAGACAAGCCACTGAAAAAGATAAAGACGTTTATTATCGTGGGATTTGAGACTGAGCTCATTGCGAACGAATTTACAGCTGTCGTGCTCAAGCCCAGGAGGCAGAGACCAAGGATTTCTAGTACGATGACGTATTTAGAGATGGAAAGGAGGGCTATAGGATGTGGGAATCCGTGTATGTTATGCCACTGAGCTTCTTGTCTTTCAACCATTTAACTCTTGAGCTAGCGATTATATCACTAGTTTGAGTGATCATTTGGAGGTGACTTTGATTGTATTCTTTGGGATCTCTCTATCAAATCTAATACGTCATCAACTACTTCGAATCAGTAGTGCCAATACAAGGTGAGCTATTACTACCGGTAGATCAGCCGAGCACGCCATCTCTGACCTAGGACCCAAGTTAGTCTTCGAGTGGGGTTTGGGCAACGGGACCAAGTCCGTGAGCATGCTTCATACGAGAAAAGTAACGAGACTAACCGTGAGAGGTTTTAAGATTCGGGGTCCTGTTTCCTGAAAATGCCAAGGTTTTATCCCCCCATAGCCCTACTTTCCAACATGGATTCCACATCAGCTACTCTTGCTTATCTGCTTGGTAGTCAGCAATGCGGCACAATCAGACCACGTTGGTTGATGCCTAAGCCAAACTTGATATAGCCGTTTCAGCTTTTCCTTACAGGGGCAGCCAACAGCAGTCAGGTGCGCTTACTACTGCACATGAATGCATAAAATCCTCACTCGATTCGTCTATCGAGAGGTCCAGGCCGATAACCGTCTGAAGCTAAGCTGCAAGTGAGAAGAGAGGATACACTTGTTGGTTATTGCACCAATCAAACCTCCGCGGATACGGTAGTGCGGCGCGATCCTTCTGCGATTATCGCAAGGCTGACCCCACTGAGACATTAGCCACCAGATCATCTGTGTATAAGTAGTGTAAATGTCTCATAGATATCTGGAAAATTATCATTTACTCCAAAATGGCCACCGACGCCAAGCCCAAGTTTGATCCCAAGACTGAAGAGGGTCGTGATGTCGCTGATTTGTGGAAAGATGCCCTCAAGGCCTACAAGGGCATTGTGGGCTTCGATTTGGAGAAGAAATTCGACAGCGTCCAGGCCATGGTCGACCAAGGGACGCATGAGATGAATAACTTTCATAAGTTTCGACACAACGATAAGAAAGTGGATAAACTGAGATCACTGTTTGCGAATAACCTCGAGTATATCGAAAAAGGTGCCTCACAACTCATCTCGGCCGCGACGCCAGCCTTTCCACCCGCTGCGGCTATCGGTACTGCTATCACGTTCATGCTGGGAGTGAGTTTGACGCCCGACACCAAGATAATTGCTAATCGTTAGGCATGCCGTGACCAACGGGCTGATTACGACCTTGTGGTTGTCTTCTTTGAGGATATGAACAGCTTCTTGCAGCGCACCGTTATCCTTGAGTCAAGACTGCCCGCCCACAAGGCCTATCAGAGTTGTCTGATGGATGTCTTCACTTCCTTTCTCACAATGTGCGGTTACGCTCACAAGTACATCGAGCTTGGCCGATTCAGTATGTCGTTCACACGTCTATTAAACTCGTCTAACAAATGTAGAGAAATGGATCAGCAATCTACTGCAGGGAGGAGATGCTGATTTGACCGGTGCCCGTCAAACCATGGACGTAAAGCTCGCTCGTCTTCAGAATGCTACCGACTTTGCCATCCTTGGTAACACAGAAGAAATCAAGAAGCTGAACTTGGAGCTCAAGGACAACTCGGATATGCACACTGCCATGCTTCAAGATCAGAAGGAGATAATGGCGACTATCCACGATACGACCGAGACTATCCGCAATGATATGGCCAAGCTGTTGAAGGCCTTTAACGACCAAAAGAAAGACAAAGCGGCCAAGCCCAAGGGTAAAGTATCTGCTTCTGAACAAAACAAGCCAGCCTCGGCCAAGCGTATTAGGAACCTTCTTCCCGAGGTTGAAGGTGAAGATCACGAGTATTTCATCTTGAAAGATACCATCGTTCCAGATACTTGTAACTGGGTATTCGATGAGCCTCAATGGGACGAATGGCAGGCTAGCGAGGGATCTCACCCAGTTCTCGCCATCACCGGTCAACCTGGCGTAGGAAAGAGTCACATCGGAGCCAGTGTTTACGACAAGTTACTCCAAGAAGCTCAAAGTGACTTTTCAAAGCAGACGTGTGCGGCACACTTTTACTTCCGAGAGCAGAACGAAAGTCTGTCGGATTTCTATTATGCCATCGTTACCATTATCAACCAGGTAGTCGAGCAAAGTGCACCAATCTGCGAGTCCATCTACATCCAGTACAACAAGGATGAAGTTTCCACAGACGTCAACGATTGGGGAGATCTGGTACACAATCTCTTAGGTCATGCATTCCGCAAAGACTCCAAAAATCACCTCTACCTCATGCTAGACGGTATAGATGAACTTGAAGAATTTGACCACTTAATAGAATTTCTGCAGATTATCAAGAACGAGGAATTGCGCATATCAGTTGTCCTTACTTCTCGACCTGATCTCTTGCAGGGCATCTCTGATGTGGTTCCAACTCTCAACATTGAGGCCGAGAAAGAAAAGCAGAAAGCCGACCTCAAGGAATTGGTATGGAATCGTCTCACGTCCTTGAGTACTCTACGAAGTTTCAGCCGTTATGTAAAGCAGAGAATTGCTGATAAAGTGGAAGATTCTGCACCAAGTGAGTTACATGAATCTGGGGTTGACTTTTACTAATGATCAGATATGTTGTATCAACCGGTCGCGAGGCTGCTGTACTCCGCAGTCTCGAGAAGCCATTACC
>JABEXW010000039.1:0-64885 GCA_013266185.1 Fusarium sarcochroum | reverse complement strand
GCGCGGGTGGGTTTCCCAGTGCGGGTCAAGGGGCGGCAGCACCAGATTTCAGGGGCAAGACTGCCAACATGGATCTGGTTAATCACCCATGGGATGAATTACCTTGCATGTACTCGGTAGAAATCTGGTTACTTCTTTGACGTTGCAATAGTTTATCAATTATATCGATAAATAAATACTGTAGTGTTTCGAGCTGAAGAGCAATTATGTTGCTCGTGTCGTTATTTAGACAAAGAGGTTTGCTGTGAAAACCGATGTCGTTGCCAAATCCAAGTGTCGATCGATTGGTTAGATTGATTGACTGATTAAATTGATGGTGATAAATCGGATGAAAGGGCTCAACAGGTGCTTTTCCGTATCATGGGCCGAGACATGCAGAGTCAAACAAAAGGAAAGGGAACAGAACAGAACAGAAAATGAAACCACACCATTCAAAAGCAAACAAGTCTGGCGCAGCTATGCTTGATAATAAACCGTTCCCCAGTATGACATTATTGTATGAACATCAATTACTCGACAATGATGTCCGCTAGAGTGTAAATTGCGCGCCAGCCAAAAGGGAGTTTTGCGCTGGAATGATGGAAGCGGATAGCGGCGTGCTAATTTGGCCTGGTCCCCGCCAGGGATGGGACGATACCAAGACATTCAGAGCACACACGCAACACAACATAGGCGAAAGTAAAGTAGCTAGGTAGTTAGTTAGCTATAAGTACGTTACATGGTCTAGTCACAATGATAAGTTTAACGAGACAAGAAACAAGAAATGTAACCAAGTGTTGTTGTCCAAGGAAATGAAACGAAACAATACCACGTCAATGGACAAGACGAAGACGGGGATGTTCTACCTAGATACGGATAGTCCAACTACCTTATACATACAGAGTACTGGCCTCTCATTCAGTTGATTGTCCAAGATCAGCTAAAGAAGCAAGGATACTCACTATGACTCGCAGAATTCCTCCTCCTCCTCCATTCTTTTGCCTCTACATAGCTCCCTCTACCATCTATCAAAAGTCAAAATCCAATCTAAGTTTCGCCTAGAGTTCCAATTCTGGCTGATCAGCTCCCGCCAAATCCTACCTGGGAAAGCCACCGTCAAGCCACTCGAGCAACAAAGCACCTCCCCTCCCGCCCCAGCTCTTCTCCACTGTGCCCAGGCGCAATCTAAAAGCTACTTTTACTTTCAGATACAGGACGCCGAATGAATTAGACTTGGATGGTTTTGTTCCTGCATTTGAGGCGGGGAAAGGAGTGCATGCAGCTGTTGTGTTCAAATACCTTGTCTTCTTGACTTACAACCGTTGGCAACCCATGTCATCCAACCCATCTCCATTCTACGACACTTATAGAGATTAGAGGAGATTGTTTGGTCGGTCCCAATTACAATGCAGCTACTGCAGCAGAGTGGAGGATGTTCTAAATTGCTTTGAACATTCTAGCCGTTGGCTCTCCTGAGGATGGAGCCTCCCAGTCAGACTAGCGATTCATTGTCATTCCAGGTACGTACGTAAATCTGAAGCATGGAAGCTCGTATCGAAGCAGCGTAGAACAACTAAAATCCGGTTTACTATTTTCTTTACTTGAGATAGTGTTCTTAAGTCATAGTCATATTCGTTATCAATGCAGTAAAGTACCACAACAGCAGTATCATCCCCTTCACCTCTCCTACATGTACAAGGGCGCTGCTCAGCTAACCTACAATCCAACCCAACACAGCTCAAACTCCTCACAGTTTGTATGAACTAGGTCCTAATACGAAACCCATCAGTGCACCTTTGTCAGGATATCATCATCAATCCGCAGCTTACGAGCCTCGCGTCCATATATGTGTGCATCTAGCTTTCTGTCAAGAGACACGCAGCAACCCACTGCATCCGTGTTCCATTCTCACAGTGCTCGGCAATGTTCTTGCTTCGAGACCCAATAACTAGCCTGACGTGTGTTCATAGTGTCTTGTATCTAATCCTTTGTCCGTGAGTTAAGCCTGTTCAGAGGACTTATCTCCAGCCGGTTTATCCTTCCGGGCCTCTTCAACGGCCGCCTTATTCAATATAGGTACCTCATGCGACTTGGGATCCGCAACATGGGGAGGTTCCTCCGTTACCGCTTCATCCAGCGACGTTGGCACAAACTCGCCCTCCTGGACGGCTATAGGGGGGTTGGATTGCGGTGCGTTGCTGGTCGCTGATACACCGACGGCGGGCGTGCTACCGTCTGCAATCTTTTGTTTAGTCTCGCTGACAATTTTGTCCGCTTCACTGACCTGGAACGCTGCACCCTCTGCGTCTACTGCAGCCTCCTTGTTCTGATCCAGTCGAACGACCATGCAAGACAAGTTGTCGGTACTGAAGCGATTCAGAGCATAGTCTACCAGCTGCTTTGAGGCCGAAATGGGATCCTCAACGTTGCGCACTAGGTCGACCGCTTCTTGATCGCTACATACATCCCAAATCTACAATCGGTTAGCCATTAAACAGCTCGTGCTTATGATCAAGGTATAACTCACTCCGTCACATGCAATAATGATGAACTCGTCGCTGTCAGGCTGAATAACCGTCTCGGTAGTATACGGGTGCCCTGTGACAAGCTTCTTCATGTACGCATCGCCAAGGGCACGGGTTACGGCCAGAACGCCATTGACACGATTGTTTAAGATCAAGCCTCCAGCGGCGGCGATTCGTTTGCCCTCAATCTCATCGCTGCCCTTGTGATCATAAGAGAGTCGCAGGGCCTTTCCACCACGGCAAAGAATGATGCGGGCATCACCAACGTTCGCGGTGTACAAAACCCGCTGTCGTCCGCTACCTCTTCCCTTGGAGTTAGAGGCCTTGGTAGCTGCGCTGACCCCGTCATTGGACACTCCATCGTTGGCCTTGTCCATCTCGACAGGCTCTTCCGGCTTGGCCGACTTGACGGCTGATCGATCATTTGATGCGCGATCCTCCCAGCGCAATACCGCAACAGCTGCAGTACAACCACTGTTTTTTAGTGGGAGCTTTTCAAGCTGAGCATCGGCGGCCGTAAACGCCTGGTCTAAAACTTCGGGAATCAACGCATTTGGATTTTTGCGTATGATGTCCTCGAGGATTATATGCAGTTTTTTGCCACACCAGTCAGCGGCAAAGGTACCAGCATGTCCATCAAAGATAGCAAAGTAGCCGTTGTCTGACTCGACCATGTCAGAAGCAACTGACTCTTGGCCATCACCATCGGGTTTATCCTTTGCAGATGCATCATTTAAGACCGGGGTCTGAACAAAATTGTACAGAAAGGCGTGTGTGTCTTCCATAGTACGGCGGCATTTCTTGTTCCTATCTTCCCAAACGCCAACGCGAAACGTAGACTTGGGTCCCGGTACGGACTCTCCAGCAGAGTTGTTATGCTGACCCTGAGGGACTGCGAGAGCTGGATCTTGTTTGCCAAGCTGCTGGAGAGGTGTCTGCGAGCTCACTTCGGAGCCTCCACTGCGACTGCTCTGAGACGAGAAATTGAGCGAGTTCTTTGCAGAGGCCAGCAGACTGCTAGCCCGGCTACTGACGCTGCTACTCCTGCGTTTCTTGTCGGTCGAGCCACCGGTATCCTGACGAGTTGGAGGGCTGCCATTTCCACTACGCTTCTCGCCGCTCGCAGCCTGATCAGTTGTCTTAATCGGAGCTGGGGCACTAGGGTCTAAGCCGGGTTCGGGCGAAGGAGATTTATCGGATTTTGAATCGCTCTCGGATTTGTTGCCCGCTGAGTTGGAGTTGGAACTGCCGCCAAACATTCTATTCAGCAGACTTCCTCCAGTCGAGGAGAGACTGCGACGCTTGTTACTCGCCAGCTTGTGATAGGGGCAAGATAAATCTAGGTGGCTTGGCAGGGACCGAGGTAGGTGTCAGCACGGTTGGTACTGTAGAAAAAGAGATGTCGTTTTCGTTTCTATCGAATTTTGGGTCTGGAGTTTTGTAGTATTGCAACACGCGAGCGTTGCGATAGCTGCGACAGTGTATATCGTCGTGCAGATCGTAGGAGGTGGGAAGCTGACCAGAACCAGCTTAAACGTGAGAAAGGGTTCGTTGGCGCAAGGCAGCTGGAAGAGTTAGAAAAGACAGATCGAAGAGAAGTGTTGGCAGGCAGATAGATGTTGTCGGATGGACAGGCGTTCGATGATGTAGCTAAGCGCGCAAACCGCTAATACACCTCCCTTCGTCACTTGAGTGCGATAATTGCAGACAGAACCACACCAAGATACCTAGGCTAACATACAACGGTAGTATTGTAGACAGACGCAGATGTCAATGGCTTGTACAGTATGTATGATGTAGGAGCGCAATGCGTCAGAGAAGCGTGACGTAGGCGCCGCGAGGGGGGAGGGATAGTACTGGCGGGGGCAGTGACATACAGTGAACCAACAAGTGTGACAAGAAGAGGTTGAACAGATAGATACAGACGACAAGGCAAACAGCGAGGAAGCAGAAACAAGCAAACACAAACAGCTCAATAACACTCTAATGATGGAAGCAATCCACTACGGTGTGAAGACCGGCGGAGAACGTACCTAATATTGGACGTGGAAGAATATTTCGACGTAAGAAGCAGAGGGCAGAAGAGAGGCCCTCTGAATCGAGCGGGAGGGTCGGGTTAAGTTACGGCTTGATACAGGAAAGTCGTGTCGTAGTTGATGAAGTAGGCTTTTGAGTTGACGTTGTTTAGGTTACTTTGGGTCGTCGGTTGGGCAAGTAAAGGTAATGGAATCGAGTGGAGGGCGTTGCGTTGCGTGCAGGTGGTCGATGGGAAAATACGGCGGATTGGACGGGCTACCCTGTTCCAGTGGGGGCGGGGGACTTGCTTGAGATGCCCTGCGCTTAAGACTACCAAGATCCGATTGTGCGCTGTGCTTAACTGGCTGGTGCTGGCTGTTGGCCACTGACGTATCCACACTGCAGTGACGTTTACTGGTTGGAGAGCGCGCTGCTTAGCGCTCTGCAGGCAAATGGATCTCGGCCCAGCTGTGATTCTGTCTCTGCCCTGGGGGTTCCAGTGAAATGGAATGTATGTGTAGATCTCTGTAACAAGGAAACTCCAGAACTGGACCCTTTATTCAAGATAAGATATCGACGTATAGAATGATACTCTGGACTCTTTTCATTAAACCAGCCTCACCCCGAGATATCCGAAAGTGCCTACCTCACTACCAATCAATGCTACTATCATAGTGATCTCGTTCGGGGTAATTTGGTACTAATCCATCGTTCCAGCATCATGAGGCCAGCTTCTAGAGTGGTACTGTACACGTGTATCTCCGAGGCTACCGTCAAAGCTAGGCCCAACTAGGTTGCCCATCTGCTTCATCTTATGCCGTCTCCCGCTGTGCTGATGAATCCAACTTCATCTGCATAAATTGGATGTGCACCAAGGGAGACTATCGTATATGGTCTATGTTGATGCTATTAAGCATTGACTAACACTTTGACAGTGAGCCGCATAGAAGGTAACCCAGTGACATTCCGCTCAGACCTTCTCATAGCTTTACATCCAAAACAAGAGATTGAGATGGCCAATGAGCAGTTGACATTGCTCAAAGTAACAGCATAGCAATTCAGCGGCTCTCAAATATCAGTTTCTATAAAGCACCAAAAAAAAAAAGAAAAGAAAAGAAAAAGAAGCCATATTCAAAGGCTGTAAAGTTGATGGATTATAACACAGTTCTCCAGACACCAATGCACCCTGATAAGCATAGCACCAAGAAACCGCCTCTTTCTACTCGCTGACATAGGGATCAGCCGTGATTCCAAACTTATTGTCATCTTCTGCGGCTTGACTGGTCCAAACTTAGGATGGATATCTCGTTTTAACTTGAGGCGGCCTACACCTTCAAGAGAAAATTTCCAGGGATGTTCAAAATCCGCCGATTCATCTACTTCCGCAAGCTATCAAGTCTTGCTTGAAGATCATCATCGACAGGGTCGCCACCACCTCCGCCGCCGCCGCCGCTGCCACCACCCACGGCTTGAGCGATCTTACCCTCAGGCACAGCTGCGGTTCCCAAGGCAGTAGGTGTTTCACCAAGCTATGATTCAAGTTAGTCACGACCTCACACAGCGCTGAAATGGTTGGGCTTACCGCCTGGTTGAAGTCTACGCCAATCTCCTCCAACACTTGCTCTACCACCTCATCGCCCTCTTCTTCAATTCCTACGTCCATAGCATCGTCAATGGCGTCGTCCATCATCTCTTGCCGTTGTTCCATAATATCGTTCTCTCGTTCAAACTCCATAGCGATCCGTTGGAGTTGGGGAAGGTTCATCGACTTATTCATGCTTCCCAATGCCATGGTAGCTCCCTTCATGGCTTGCATCATTTGTTCGTTTGTTCTGTAGGTCTGTAGGGCAGTAGATCAGTCTCAGCCTGTATTTTCAGCCAACCGCCGTTACTAACCTGAAGGCGGAGCGAGATCTTTTGTAGTTGACTGCGCATGCTGTAGAACTTCTCGACGTATCGTCTCGTGCGAACTAAATCCTTGGCTTGAATCTTGCAGGCTCCCATCTGTCCATTCTTGGCGCTCGTCTTGATCTGCTGAATGAGTGTCTTTTCTTGCTTCTCCAACTTGACGCGCATCTGATCAAGCTCGCGGATTGCCTTGTCTAGCATGCGCTGGTTCTTGCGCAGACGCTCCGCGGGCGTCATGCGCTTACCGAAAGCCCACTCGAGGATCTATTTCATGAACGAATTAGCCATCATGACGTCTTACATCGTCGCAAGATGTCGTTATTCTTACATTCATGATGAGCGGGGGATTGTCGTAAACAGATGAGAGACAAGCTGGGCTGTCGCAGATGAAGTTGGGGGTTTCGCGATAAAATGGGAGTGTGTGGAAGTAGCGATATAAAAATGCGACAAATGTGCGAGCAAGGCAACGAGATAAAAGGCCAACCCCAGACGTGGTAAAGAGTTGATGGCCTTCTCGTGTCGTGCTACGGAGGTGCCGACCTACGTAATAACCGCTCTGGGCTCTGGGCCAGTCTTGGAACCCTTGCTGTTCACGCGATAAGATAAGTTTCTGCAGCCAATCAAATGGGGTACGGGTACGTAGCAAAAATCATGCAGAAATGGGTCGGTTGTCAAGGATGATTCAAGTTTCCCGCCTCCCACCTCTGTCTTGACCCGACCGCCCAATAATTACAACGACATCACTGTTCCAAGCATCTTTTGTTCCTTCGCTTTCCGCGCAAAAATATGCTGCTCGAACTACTACACGCTGCTTCAACATGAGCCAGGACTATTTCAGTGGTAACGGCAAGGGCAAGGCCCCTCTGCACCAGGAAACCGATTCCGACAATGACAACGATGGCCACACCGCGCCAACTCAAGATTTCTCTTCTCCGCCACCCGCAGGCTCACCCTCTTCCCGCGTCCAATACATGACTGTTGGTAATGGTACCGCGTCCCAACATGCTTCTCGTCTTCAGAACATGCTCGACGTTGATTCGGGCTACGGTGGTAGTGTAGCTGGTGATGAACAGCGTTCCATGGCTTCCGCCGCAGCATGGGATATGGCAATGCATCATGACCGGCCTGCGTCGGGTGCTGTACATCAGATGTGGTACAATGCCCATCGTGCAACACTCGGTCGTTCCATTAACAAAGTCCTCGAACTACTTCAAAACCTCCAAGAGATGAATGCGACATGGCCCGCACATTATCCCTCCGTCCAGCGAGCCCGCCGCGACTCCTCCGAAGGCTCTTCACGACCTGGTTTCTCCCATGCACACTCAACAATGGAAGGCGGCAAAGCCTCATCATCCTCGCATTCTCTCCGGAACCCTACGTTACGACGTTCCATGACTACCGTCGAAGATGGCGCCGCCGAGTCGAGCCGAGCCGCCGAAAATCGATCAACACCCGAACCACGACTTGTCTCGCCTCAAATTGCTCAAGAATTCTCTATTCTGAAGTTGGATCTCAAGCTCGGTGCGCTTCATCAGGCTGAGCTCGTACATTCATTGGAGAAGAGCTCCATTGCGTCATTACTTGATGGAAAAATCAGCACCAGCATCAAGCATCTCCTCTCTTTACGTGAGCGAATTGAGGACACTGCCAGTAAGGTTCTTATCACTGGTGATCTCAATGCTGGCAAGTCGACATTCTGCAATGCTCTATTGCGCCGAAAGGTCCTACCAGAGGACCAACAACCTTGCACTGCTATCTTTTGCGAGGTGCTTGATGCGAGGGAGAACTCGGGTGTTGAAGAGGTGCACGCTGTACACAAGAACGTACCCTATGACCGGAACGATGAGTCGACCTACGATGTGTTTTCGCTGAAGGAGTTGGAAAACATCGTCATCGACAATGAGACTTACACTCAGTGCAAGATCTATGTGAAGGATAGCCGGACCATTGATGAGTCCCTCTTGAACAACGGAGTGGTGGATATTGCCTTGATTGACGCCCCTGGTCTCAACTCGGACACAACCAAGACGACGGCCATTTTTGCTCGACAGGAAGAAATCGATGTGGTTGTATTCGTTGTCTCAGCTGCCAATCATTTTACCCAGTCTGCCAAGGAATTTATCTGGGCTGCTGCAGCCGAGAAGGCCTACATTTTTATTGTTGTGAACGGATTCGACGTTATTCGAGACCAGAAGCGATGTCAGAAGATGGTCCTTGACCAAGTTGGAGGTTTGAGTCCCCGGACACACAAGGAATCGTCAGAACTTGTCCACTTCGTCTCCAGCAATGCCATCCCTGTTGGTCCATCGCCCCCAGGTGGCCCTGGCGGTAATGGTAGCGGAAGCTCAAGTGGAGGAAGTGGTGACCCCGGTGATGGTGATGACAAGGGCAAGGGCAAGGATGTTGACAAAGTACGGGACTTTGAGGCCCTTGAACAGTCCCTACGGAGGTTCGTACTCGAGAAGCGAGCACGGTCGAAGCTCGCACCAGCACGGACATATCTCCTCAACATCCTCAACGATGTCAACACTCTAGCAACCGTCAACCAAGAGGTGGCTCAATCAGAGCTTGAGCGAGTGACGAAGGAGCTGAAGGAGCTTGAACCCCAACTGGAATCTAGTCGAAAGGCTCGTTCCGAAGTCAGCGAGCAAGTTGATGTCAACGTCGAAGAAACATGCAAAGACATTTACGATCACACTCGAAACACCCTCAACACGGCCATTCTTCACTCTGCAAGTGAAAACTACGACGTGCCTTACCCCGGTATCTTGAATGCTTTCCAATACGCTGAGGACCTCAAGCAAGCTATGCTCTCACGCATTGCTGATTCTGTGTCGACCTGCGAGGACTATGCTCGCAGCAAGACCGTCCGCGGCGTCAATGCCATCAGGCAGCTGGGTATTCTGCATGTTGGTGATGAGTTTCAGAACCTCCAATTCCGACCCGATGTCATGTTCCGTCGCAAGCGAGATGCCCTTGCTCGCCAGGTTGATATTCCCACAGAGTTTACCGACTTTGTCGACTGGACTACATTGCTGCAGCGCCAGGAGAAGTTTGCTGGTACCGGCATGGCCTTGACAGTTGCCGGCGCAGTTGTCCCTCGAATGATTGGCATGAACACATGGATGGATCAGGCTCTCACAGCTGGCCGGGTTTTGAGTAACGAGAACCTGCGCCATCTTATCCTCCCTGGTATCCTCGTGGCTGGTAAGTTCCTCATTGACTTATTTTTTTTAAGTACAGAGTCACTAACGTATTATAGCTGTCGCTGCCTCCGCCTACGTTCTGCAACAGATTCCCAACTCTCTCCCCCCACGTCTTGCTACCAAGATCTCTACCCAGCTTGCTGACCTGGACTATGTTCACTCCAATTCTTCTCGCATTTCTTCGTCTGTTCGCAAGGTCCTGCGTATTCCTGCCGACAACCTTCGAGTCGGCCTCGATCAGAGTCTCAAGGACCTGAACTCTAAGCGTGACGAGACCATCAAGGTTAGGGGCGAGAGTGAGCGTGCCTCTCGTTATTTCCTCAATCTTGTTCGCCAAAGCGACGACCAACGCACCAAGGTTGAGGGCGTAGACTTGGACAGCCCGCCGCCAGGCCAGCACTGATGATGAAGACATGCTTGGACGACTACGACTTGGATATATACCTCTAGGGTTCACGTGTCAAAATGAAATGACGGGCACACAAAAAAATGGCGTTTAATAGGCAGGATTGTTTGATGGAAGAAAAAGAGACGCTCCTGATCCGGCTTTGATATCAACTTCTCTCCTCATACCTTGTTAGCGAGTCACAGCAGTATGAATTTACTATTGATGCCCGAATCGCTCGATAGCCGTTCACATAGGTTGCAATGCGCCCTGCTGATAAAGGATAATAGAGTAGACACCTTTGTAATAAACGATGGCTCAATGATGACCTCAATATGAACCAGATAACTTACTCCTTTAAATTTCTGGTTACTCTCCATGTCAGGGAATGATGTACATGAAGTTTGATATGTTCTACTAGAATTCTGTGTCAATCCCACACTATAACGCCATAGGATCTGACAGTCCACCTCTGAGTCGATAGAAGGCATTGTGATCGCAGGTCTTATGATCTACATGCACGCTCTGTGCTGTTAAATATGTCAAGGTTTTGAAACATAAGGGCTAAATTTAGTTTCATATCTATATGAGCCGCAGACCTGAGTGATGGGGCGCTTCACGGCGGGTAAAAGGATTCTGAGGCTATGCTTCAGCAAAAGCTGGCACGACGATCTGACACAGCCTCCGCTATGATATCAGTTTTTGAGTAGTTAAAAGTCGACCGGTGCACCTCTCTTTTTCTTCCGGTTTATATCCTGCTTTATTGATTGTCAAGAGTGGTGCTGGCGCCAGACATTGTTATCATCGTCATGCTTTGAGAGCGGTATGCCATATAGATTTCGTATTGTTGTTATACCTGCTGACATTGAGTGTAAACAGATGCAAATGGCGACACTATCCTCGAAACGCTGCAATATCTAGACCCGATGTCTCGCCCCAAGACGTCCCGATCAGACCCCGAAACGACTCAGCTTACTCGCCTGTTTCTGTTGAGTTTGGTCATCGACGCCCTTGCTATTGCCATACTTCTAAGCGGCCGATGGGAAGGATGGGTCAGCGCGTCAAGAATTCATCAACTCCGTCTGGTCCTGGCATTTGTTGTCACAGTCCTGACTGTTGTCGTTGTTGAAGGTCTTGTACGAAACTACTGGATCTACCGCAGGGAAAGATGATGCTTTACTCGGCGAGATACCCGCGACACAGAACGAACGTCTACTAAAACTAAATTCATCGAGTCCGACTCACGAAGTCCACATAATACGTCGTAGTCTTTCCTTCTCCTCTTCGCCTCCGAATATACCATCAATGGGCTGTCTCGCCAGACGACAAATGGCTTCAGGACCGAGACTGAAGTGTTGCGCCACGAGTCTATACTCGTTGGAGAGGGGGCTTCCAAACACGCCCACATCATCAGTCTACCAATGTCGTTAGCATATTCAACACTTTTCGAATACATCTTAATGGGGCAGAATTCACTTACACTTAACGAGATCTTGGGTCCTTCAACTCCTCTCCAATGTCCAAAGTGATGTCCCTCAAAGCCGCCCAGAACCATCCCAGCTCTAACGTTGCAGCTAAGACACAGCTCTAGGCACAGCCCTCTCCTCGCAATCTCTTTCTTTATCTCCTCGTCCTCCCAGATGACATGCCCCAGGCGACCTGGTTCCCAGGACAGAAGTGTCTCCAGCTCCTCTTTGGATCCGCTAGCCTCGGCTTCGGCAAAATGCACTGTAACTTCCAGGCCCTCCTCTTTTGCCTCTTGAAACACAGGCGTGAATACACTTATCTCACCTCCGGGCCGAGCTGTCGGATCGCCACAGAGGTCGAGACCGACGACTCCTTCATTGCGGTATTTGAGGGCAAGCGAAAGGGCAGAGGCAGCTTGCTCTGGCGTGTGCCTCCGATCGACAGAGAGGATGAGACGAGTGTGCAGCTCTGTATTTTCAGCTTCGAATGATGAGATTGTGTCAAGGAGAGTTGCGATGTACTGCTCTGCTGAGAGTTGAGACGTGCTGCGGGGTGTTGTCCGAAGTTCGAGATAGCAGACACCGTCGTTGAGAAAGTCAGTCAGAACTGAGTTGGTGGTATAACGAACAGACTCTTCGTCGGTGATGAGGTTGTAGATGTAGCTACTGAAGAGGGGAAAGAAGCTATTTACAATGAATAGATAAGCTGTTAGTAAATTGTGTCTGAACTACTCACTATCAACCTAGAGCGCAGAAGGATTCTCACGTCTGCAAGTTGTAGTCATGCTTGCCTTCGGGCATGACGACAAGGGGGTCTTCGAGATCTGTGTTGCCTGTTGCCTTCTTGCGTCGCCATATCTCATGAAGCGCACGGCGTGAGATGCTCCCAGTAAGATGGGCATGAAGCTTATATCTCGTTAGTATGGAAACAGCGTTGAGATTTGAGCTACAAGAACCTCTATCTTTGGCAATTTGATGTAGTCCATGTCGTCTCTGCTTCTATCTCGCACAGTCGTAGCGTAATTCGAGCAGAGTTGAGGTTATGTTGAAGTTATATGGGAAGAGATTGGTGGGGGGACCGTCAAACAATCTTCTTACCCTGAACTTGGTACAACCAAGAGCTGCAGTACCGCACCTATCTATATCGGTATCTTAGTTTAGGGATAATTCAATGCTGACCCGCCACAATACATTTACTCGTCATACCTAATTATAGTTGTCGATTTCGGCAAGTATTGTGAAAGTACGGAGCAATTGGCGTAAACTACCAAGGAATCATCACAGGGAGACAGGGAGACAGGAAGAACATATCATAGCTTATATAAAACTCACACATAAGTCATCAATGATACAGGTGTAGTGTGACAAAATACATGTGAAGCCGCCTTTCCTGGAGGTGAGATCGCAGCCATTACTAACCCCATCCTATACTTTACAATCGGTACCTGTGCGCCAAAGATGCGTTGCGCTTCTCGCTCCTCCCAGTCCAACCCAATTGCATCCGTCAGGGGTTCCGTCGGCTATTTACGCCGTAAACAATTATTGTACAGATGGAAGGCCCTATTGTTCGGCCCAATAATGACTGCACCCAGCAACAAAGGCACCGTCTAGAATATCCTTGTACCCATAAACTCGGGTATAGGTTTGTCGAATGCGCGAGACCTTTTTTTTTTTCTCTTTCTTTCTTTGCTTACAGAGCAGGCTTAGCCTGCTGGCCGTCGAGGGCGGCGCCAACCTGGTCAGCGGTGCTCTGCTCGGAGCCGGCGGTCAAAAGCTCGCCGCCGCTTTGTCGCATGTTGTATTCTTGCTCCATGGCAGTAAGCTGCTGGTCCTCGGCGAAGGAGAGGGCGAAAGGAACACCGAAGAAGAGAGCAGAGGTGGTGATCACCCAAGCACCCTTGCCGCTGAAAGAGAGAACGCTCCAGGCGGCGTTGCCGACAGTGCTGGCCTTGCCGGAGATCCAGGAGCGAGTGGTGGGGGGGACGATGTCGCGCAGCGCATATAGTCGCTCAGCAAAAGTCTCGTCTGAAGGGTCGTACTCGGACTCGTTGGAGATCTCGGAGTCTAGGGATCGGATTAGTATATATAACATAACCAATGCGACCAAGGACTGAGGGGTTAGAATGTACCAGTGTCGCTGTAGTCATCATCTTCCTCCTCAACATCAGGACCAGCCTGGGTGTGCTGGAAGTGCTCGTCCTCGACCTCGGTAAGAGTAACCATCTTGAATAATTGGAGGTTGAAGTGTGTAGAAGAGGTGAGTGATTAGGTATTAGGGCGATTTGTCGAAGAGCTTAAACGGCGTAAAGAGTTGCCAAGGGTGTAATAGCCCGGATCGAGAAGTAACCGAAACTGATGAGGAAAGCGGAAGTCGAACTAATTGATCGAGACAAACGACGTTGATAAGAAATCCCGATAGAAAGGGCACTTCTTCTGGTGACTGGCTGGTGGGTAAGTTGACGTTGGCGACACGATGTCATGGGTGTTAAATTTTTCGATGTCCTTCCAGTAGAGCTTGCTGACCAGCTAGTTTAGCCGAAGAAGTAGCTATCTCTTATCATCACGTGATTTTCATCTTCTGATCTCAATATAGGGTAACCGCGCTTTTGATCAATGATCCCTGAAACAAGGCGAAACATATATTGTTGTCGACTAAAACCCCGGTCATGACCTGCTGTAGGTCAATATCTAGAGTGTATAGCTGGCGATAACAGCGACCTCGTCATGGGTGACCAATATCTCACGGTGAATAGACTGAGACGTGGTTGAACAAGCAGTAAACCAGGGGAATTTATCAGGACAGAGGTTATCACCCTGTAGCATACTGACAATCTCATAGTTTTATATACTTTCATCCAAGCAACATTGCGAAAGTGTATGCCATGTCCACTATCAGAGGTCGAACAAGGTCTACCTCCTACCGAACTTTTAAATAATATAATCACGTGATATGATATGTGCTAAGTACCATGCTTGCAGGGCTAAGCATTCATGCGCAACAAGTTCTCTATATCCTGAACAAGAAGCAGTTCAAGCAAGCCTTTCGTTGCTGCAATGACTAGTCGTACAGATGGCTCGAAAACATCGAAGAGCTGACCAGGATCAGGATCACGAAAGCTTTGATTGAACCCATTGCGATAGGGTAGTATGACAATGTCCGCTTACTGCAAGATTCTAGGAAGCACTGGCGATTTTGCTGTATGGTCCTCCTGTACCAATAACATATCCACAATAGCATATATATAGGAATGTTAGGTAATACTCAGACGAGATCTGCCAGGATATCCACGACTTGGCGGCAAATGAAGGAGTTCCTGATTTGTCTACCACACGAATATTACGATGGACTGGGTCATACCCCCTGGTAAGCAACGTACAGAAAGAAGCACATCCATTGCGACTCAATCTATGCACCAGAAGCGCCGAAAACTCAGGAAAGCTCTAGGTTAGCTCCTAGGACCTGAAAGCCGAATGTGGCCTCTGGCCCTGCCACGAAACTTCATGGCGTTCATGGGCTATTTTTAACTCATACTGTAGCTGGCAAGCGTCCTGGCTACTAAGTTATGGACAGTGCATGTGACGAGGATAAAGGGCAAAAGGAAAAGCGAAGAAGTCATGGGAACATGGTGAGATGCAGAAAAAGTCGGAAAGGCCGGAATTGAGAAACTGAGAGGTGTCTTGTTGAGCTGTTGAAATGTTCAAGTTTAACTTCGTTGCCGAAACTCTTTGAGACGTTGGTTTTGTTCTCCTGTAAGCAGAGACACTAGTACGTAATTTGTTTATTCCCCTGCTCCAAGGGGGACGACACCTGACCTCTGATGGAGCTCGTCAAAGTTAACGAGAAGCCATTGGCAATTAAACATCTGGCATCGTGACCTCTCTAGCCCGTCTCACTGTATCGAGATGCAGGGAGATTACGTATTATAGATCCAATTGCCGTGCGGGCGGTAAACATACAAAGTGCCTACCTGTGTGTATTTACACAAGGGTTTCAAATTACGAGGCATTGAAGACCACCCAGATCAGCACGAGCCTCGTGATCTCCACGAAATCTCGCCTACGATACCAAAATATGCCGTGTGATATTGTTCGTGCAACTCATGGACTTGTCGAGGCCGTAAGAAGGGAGCGACAGGAGACGAAACCGCCGATTGCATAATATGTGCTCAGATATTCGCTAAGCCTGTGGCTTCCAGAAGATCAGGAACAAGGCTATCGAGACTCCCAATCAAAGAAGCAAATGCATCAAATGCACAATTTGTTACGGAAGAAGACGTAATACGAAAGTAGCGCTTACACCAGGTTCATCAAGGTGAGCTCTCTTGGGCAAGCAATCGAGGCCTTATCCGAGAACGTTGTAGATAAGGTAGCGTGCAAGAGGCAACCCACGCCGACGAGTACGTACAGTATCTGCACCATAGGTAGCACACCTGGGTCACCGTTGACAAATTGGTATAAGCCAGGTACGCGGGAGCCTTCCCGAACATTCAATTCCTGGCCACGTCTCTCGCTCCTCAGCTAACCTAACCAAATGGACAAATGTCGGTTTCCCATCGTGAACCTTGAAGATTAAAAATGCACCAGGTCACATTTGTATCCAGCACGTGCCTGTGCCGTTGGTTTGCGTGCAGCCAAGGGGGCTGCCCCGCGATCCGAAAGTGAAGGTGAGAAAAGATGTGATGCGATGCTGGGATATGGCGATAGCCCGCCGGCGTCGCTCTGCATATACCATGATAGGCACTGTAGGTGCAGAAAACGCCCCTCGGGCCCGTCTGTTGGTCAGACAGCTCCGTTCTCCGTGGCCGCCGCCCGCGCGTCCTCCGGGTGGTGCTTTGGAGGACCGGTTCGTCTAAGCTAGCTGTTTCCCCTCACCGCAAGACGCCAGGAATGGGCTCTAATTTCCATGGCGGGCCGTAACTCGTCCAGAGGAGTCGAGGAGGGGACTATGAAGCTATCGTGATCATGCACGGGCGACCCTGATCCCCGGACGCTGTACCAAACAAGTATGGGTCCAATACATGTGGCTTGTAGCGTCGTTAGCCGATCAGATAGCAAGACACGGCCCCAGCCAACTGTGGAGGCTAAACCCCGATGTGATTCACCACAAGCGGCTCAAGTACGTAGACGGTACCTGAGGATCTCCGGGGGCCGGCAGCACGTTCGGCCGGGTATCAGTAGAGGATACCCACAAACAGGGCAGCGAGACGGTCGAGATGGTGGAGTTGGTTGCTCACACCTGTGACACCTCAGGGAGTCTCAATGTCTAGGCGTGCTGGGGGCCCCTCGCTCAGCCACTAGCTGCCGTCGTCGAGGAAAACTCTTCCCCAACATTCCACTTGGTGGCACCTTAAAGATAACCAGTTAGACGCCAGCAAGGTATCGTAGGTACTTGAACGGTACGTATCGCCCAATTGACGGTGAATTGATCTCTTGGAAGCAACCAAAATGGGGACAGGTTGTCAGTCGTCCTCAGTAAGGAAACATAATTGACTTTTGTGTCATTCCCTTGCTGTTGTTGTGCCGAAGCTTGCCAGTCTGTCCCCAGGATAGGCTAGTCGGGAGCTGACCTGATTGGCTTCTTGTTCAAGTCAACATATGCCCGGTGTGGATGTGTTATAGAGGTGTGTATCTCTCTATTGTCCATGTGAATCCATTCATATCCTGAGGATATGAGCGGTGACTATTATCGAGAGAACATGTGTGTATGTACATGAACACGAGAGGCCGCCAGAGTAATTGAGTTGAAACATGGGCGGATAAGACGGCTTCACGAGGAGGATATGACGAATTCAGGTACCAGACAACAACAGGTGGTAAATGCATTCTAGCACAAAGGAGCAAAAATAGAAACTTCCATGACAAGGTCCAACCCAAATGGAAGATGAAGAGAAGGGGTGGGTAATACGGCAGCACAGTACGTACACAGATGCTGAATACGTTCAGCGTAACGCAGTGCCAAGAAGGGCAGCTGGGTGGAGATGCATCATAACGGAGGACAATACTTCGTGACGCCCCGTAACCGTCTGTTGGTGGAGGTCCGAGACTCACCTGTGTGGATTCGTAAGAGTGCATTGTATTGTCCAAACTGGGGACGAAGGCTGGTATTGGCTCATGATGAGATAACGGCCAAGATGGTGAGACGGCGCGTCAGAAGCTGAGAAAATCCTTCGAAACACCAACTAGGATAAGAAAACACGTTACTTGCATCATAAAAGCCAATGGTTGGATCTTCAGGGCCAAGAAAGAAATCGTGCCTGGCGCCGACAAAGTCGTGATTCCGAGGTACCGGCCAAGCTATTTGATCAGAGATTCTCATCTTGACTTTCCCCAGGCTCCAGGGTATTTACCGAGCTGCGAATCTGCATCTAGATGAGCTACAGTGGACAAAAGCAAGCAACTGACTGACAAGGCAATTGGCCAGTAGGATATCAATTGGCATATTAGGGTCATGAGGAATGTGGGCGTGACAGCGTTCAAACTCCAGTCCTTGATCCTGGCCATAGAACCAATATTGAACATCGTGGCCTCGATCTCATCGTCAACAATCGTGCCTCACTCAGTAAGCCAGACCAAATGAGCAGTCTAGACACACCCCCTGGAACGAGGTTCGATCTATCTTTTTTTCTGCCCACCTCGTGACGCGTTAACAGCGTCCGCCTCCAAGCGCCGGATGCGGGGTGCAGTAAAAATACAAGGAAGATTTGCTAACCAAGCGACGCCCATGACAAACCAGAGGGGCCACGAGACTAGACGGCGGCAAAGCAAAAGCAAGAGTAAAAGTAAATCTTTGGGACGGCCTACGGTCACGGCTGTCGGGGGCACAAGGTAAGGTCTCAAAGCACGCAACTGCAGCAGCAGCCGTACCGTAATGTAATAGATCCTCTTGTCATTCCTCTAGAGGTTGGCTAGCTGGTGTAAAAATGAAAGGTGACGAGTGACTGTGTAACAAAGGGGAACTGTGGCTGTCGCGAATGCTGCAAGATCAAGTAAACTGGGGGTAATGGAAATGACGGGAGATGAGATGGAAGCGGGCCGTGGGGAAAGCTTCGAGTTTTTCTTGTCCTTGTGCTCGATCAAACTGGGGGAAACTGGAGTCGTGGGAAAACCTGGGGGTAATGGAAATCCAGATTCAAGTAAAAAAGCCCTCGACCAAGACCTCTCGGCCCTGCCGGGCCTCCGCCGTGTGGGGCTCTCCGGGGGAGCCCGGGGCGTTGCTGTCCGGAGTGTGGGTGCCGGCTCCGTTCCTTGTGGGATATGGACAAATCTACGACACATCTTCATGTTCTTTTTCGTAAGATATGGAGAGAGAGGGGGGGCTTGAGTCAAACCATTGAGGGGAAGAGGAGTCTGGGGTATTGGAGAAAGAGAGCTTTCAAGGTCAAGGAATCATACGGAGTACCTAGGAATAATTGAGATCCGAACAACATGATTCTATTGACTGACCATAGGAATAGACAGGAGGTAAACAGACCAATACTCTGCAAACTCTATCATTTACCCAGAGAGTCATGCTATGTCGTGTAACTCCCATCTTATACCAGTCTTAGTCCTTATTTCGCAATAGAAACCCCTCGTGCTGCAGTCAAGTGCTCCTACAAGACCCCTCGGCCTCAATGATTGTGTCATTGATGGTACCCCGGAGAAGGTACGTGTACGTAAGTACCGAACCAGCGGCCCCGCGTCGGCCGGAGGAACCTTGTCGTGGCCCGGCTCCCCCAGCCCAACGTGTCCAGGTCGAGCCGGCGGGTGTGCTGTGCTCTGTTCCTTGCACCATCCATGGGGAAGAAGGGTGGAAGGGTGGGAAACTTGAACCATCGTGTCGTACCAACAATCACCTTGACAACCCATTTTTTAACTTCATGATTATGACTGGATCTGGGGAATGGATCTCCTCAAGGTGCAATTATTGCCCCTGGAAATCGAGACTAGTCTCGGCCCCCGTGATCGTCCCCCTTAACATCGGTCAAGGCCTGGAAGTTTCGGTGAGCACTGATTTCTTCAGTCAGGTGAACCAGAGCTCGGTCTATTGTCTGGGGTATGAAGGGCAATTCAGCTAGCCTAGCATTTCCGCTGCGGTCAGACTCAGCGCGCCAGAAACATCCGCCAGCCTTCCGTCTGGGGTAGTGAGTCGTGTAGGTGTTCAGGTACCGTTGCGGGTTCTTGACCTGCAAATTGTGATAGCTTAGACTATGGACAAGCAAGGATCAATGGATGTGAGGCATTCAATGCTTGTTGGTAAACTTAGGACCAACCAAAAGATACTCATTTTCTTGGCTGATGCGAAACCCAGCATTATCTTACACAATGTAAACCATGAGCTGACACGATTGTACCATCTGCGCTACATGGGTCCCATCTCAGCCGGCTTTGTTTGAAAACTACATGACTTTCACTCCGGACCCCAAATGGAGATATTGAGAGGAGTTCCAATTAACACGCACTTGAAGCTAGCAAGGCGCAGGAGGTCCAACTCCGACGAATCAACACTAAGGTTGGCTTGGCCGTTTTGTAAGTCAGAAACTGTACGGTTTTATACGGTACTCGAAAATTGTACATATCAACATCAAAACAAGTAACATCATGGCATCATCATTTCTGGCAGTTATTACGATACCCTAGACAGGCCAGGACATTATGCAGTGGGGGTTTACAAAACGGGATTCCAAGAGACAGTCCACCGTTTGAATTGCTCCTAAAGACCCAAAGAAGAGGAAGAAAAATAATGAAAACCTGAAATCAAGGTAGGATCTGCATGTCACGAAGTTGCCATTGACGATGACTCGCAGAGACAAGCCCACGAGTTCTGGGTTAAGGTGAGTAATTGCACCATCCTCCACACCGTTTGCGTGAACGAAAGAAGTTAACTGCGGGGTGCCGTTTTCATGCATGGTGCATGGATAGTTATGTAGACTTACGTTATCAAAGTCTGAAAATGGAGGCTCTTTATGTCGACTTACAGGAACCTGCCAAAGAAAGCTTTCAGTGACTTGCTTAGCCTGTGAAAATTTTTCAACACGTTTCCTAAGTTCTTTGAAGTCATTAACTTCGGTCGTATGTAAGTTTGCAAGATATCGAGTTCAGAAAGACAGCATAGGTTGAAGGTGCAGCAGACAACTCTATCATTGGCAACACTGATACACTAGTGATGTCAAACGAAAATCTGGAGAAGGCGGGATTCTATGCAAAAATTGCAGAGCCTCGAATAACCGGGCCTTCTCCACTAACAGTTATGGACATTTCTGGGGGACTGTGTGAGAGCCTCTAAACGATTTTCATCACTCACTCAGTTCCTGAGAGTCGAACGGCCAGGAACCAGGCGCTCGGTCCAACAAACAGGTTCCAAAAAGGCTTCCTCTTGAGGTTTAGGCCAAAGGCACTATTGGGTAATTGAATGGAACTTTTACTTGTACTCCGTGAAGTCATGATCACGATCGGGGGGCGTTGCTGCAGCCAAAATTCTTTCTTCTCGACTCTTCTGGCGGGCTTAGCTGGGCTCCGCTTCAGGAGGGGTGGTACCAATTCAGAGGCCTCGGCGACCGGGCCGGTGGTAACCTTTGTCTACGGTATACTTGTTCTTTTTCTTGCTGTGTATATCAACTTTCTCACTTGCTTGAGTGCCAAGTTAATTGGGAGAAAAGCCGGAGTCATTGAATACAGGCAACCATAAATGTGTCGAGATTGAATGTACTGTAGGCATATGCAGCACCTGGAAGGTAAGCTGCTGCAGAGCGTTATTGGCGGGGTCAATAAAGTTGCCAACCTAAATGTATTGTTTTTTCCCCGGTGAAAACGCCCGGTGTAAAGGTGACAAACCAAGCAGAAATAAACACCCGCCGGCCTCACGCCCAGCAAACTCCCAGCAGGGTCTGCCCCACAACATGGAAGGGGGTGTGGTAAAGGTGAGCGGGAGACCTTGCAAGGGATGTGTTTTTTTATGGCAGCGTGACAGCTTTTACTCCGTAACTACGGCGTGACGGTGTAAGAGAAGGCAATATTGAGGGACCATGTTGACATGTTTGGAAGCCATGGAGACATTAATGCTGGTACGTACCCCATTGTTATTGACTGGGAAGTACAAAGTACCATCGTACACTTCTGGGTCATGTTGAGAGACAACTTTGACGTGTGAGTACTTAAAGCTTCCATCGCCAGTCCCAGAGTCCTTCTGCCTCGAAAGTTGGAGAGATAAGTCTCTTGACCTCGAACCTTGTTCACAAACAATTACTTTTGCATTGCTTCTACCCTCACCCCAAGAAGCTTTCTTCTTCTTCGTCCTACCCCCTATCATTATCCCTATCTTGTCTTATTTAAAGCACCCTTGCTCTCCAGGCTTGAGCTTTGAAACCCCGTCATCTCAATCCTCGACGTATCAAGAGAGCTTTTGTTATCTCTTGTCCAGACCGTCTTCAGTTTCTATTTACGACAGGGCTGACGGATGGCTGCACTGAGTTCGTACACACCTGAGCAAACGCCAGGCTGGCTGGCAGTGCTAACTAGTGTCAGAACTATAACCAACCCTCCTCTCATCTGAGAACGACTATCTTATCTACACCAAAACAAACGAAAACCAGACAGCAACTCCCACTGTCTTGTTGTTCTTTTGATCACTTCACTTCAACCTCTTCGTCATTTCTCAAAACGCCCCGCTATAAGCTCGGCATTCCCGACTTAGACTATTTTCAGTGACGAATCGATCGTCACAAACTCCTGCCGGTAAGTAGCGGATAAAGCCCTGTTATCTGACTATGATAATGGGCACTGCCCCATCTTCATTCCCTTATCGCGAACCCATGGCCCCATTGATTGGCTTCCCCCTGATTTTCACTGCCCAATGACGAGGATACGAGAGCCGGCCCGGGCGGCTTACACCGGGAGTTGGCTGCTCCGTATCAGAGAGTTGAGATAAGCTCTAGCTGCGCTGCGAGCTGAGGTGACCCAAGTGCGGTTCGCAGCCGCAACCAGACCCCAGCCCTGCCTTTGTTGAACCGCATTTTGCCTTTCAGGTCCCGATCCAGTGGCGTCCATTCAGCATGGGCGCCCCGGACAAGACCTGGCATGAGCCTCCCGGCACGGGCTTAATGCGATCACTAGATCAATGGTTTTGGCGATCACAGGCGCAGCCACAAGCACCCGCCTCAGGGTCAGCCGCCCCGTATCAGCTCAAGCTTGGTACTTGCACGTACCCATTGACTCACGAGCTCTCACCGAGACTCGGGATAAGGTGGCTACGGTGACAGTGATGGCAGGAAGTCTGTTATCAGCTTCCTTGTTGTTGACTTTGCTTGAGCTGTCTATATAAGGCACCCGCAGCTGGTCTTCATCTCTTCTCATCCCCTCAATTGTCATACATTCTTCTTTTCACCGTCAACTCCACTCTCCCTAGGCATCTTGCCAAGATGGCGCCTATTATAGAATCGCCCACTAACATGCTGCCCGCACACAGTTTTCCTGAATACTCAGATCCTTTTCAGGAACCATCATCCATCATGACTGCCGTTTCCGCCAACCCCTTGGCCAACATTAAGGCTGAGGCCAACAGACCTGAGGCCAGCCGTGGCCCTTCTCCCCAGCCTACTCACTTCTCCGTTCCTCTGCAAAATGGCAACGGTAACGGCCACCGCATTCTGCGATCCGCTACTGTTGGCTATATTGCCCCTGAATTCACTGGCAAGCCTGAGCAGAAGCAGTCCGTCAAGGCTATGATTCAGGCTGCTGGCTTCATCCCTGAGCCCCAAATCGATGAGCAGATCGAGTGGTTCTATGAGAAGCTTGGCATTGATGATGTCTACTTCCACCTCGAGACCCCCGATGTCATCTCTAGCCACATCACCTCCCTCTACGCTGCCAAGGTTGCGTCCTTCGCTCGCGAGGACAAGCAGGAGGAGATTCGATTGGATATGGAGGCTAACGACCACGCCATCTACATCGACACCAGCGTTGCTGGTAAGACCAACGTCGCTGGTCCTCGCTATGAGGAGCGCCTTGAGGCCAAGTACATCGACCACCCCGGCACCAGCAAGTACCGTGTTGAGACTTTCCGATCTCCCGCCGTCCTGAGCCCTCACTCCAAGGCTACTCTCCGATGCTACTTCGTCTACCAGTGCCAGTTTGCCACTCCCCCTGAGCAGACGAACCCCAAGGAGACTAACCTCGAGCTCATCGCCGACAACGGTTTCCTCCAGAAGGCTACTGCCAACACCAAGCAGATCTACCAGGACATCATCGAGCTTGCTGTCGGCCGAGCTGGTCCCGTCATTGAGGTCTTTGACATCGAGGACACCGACGAGAAGCGAATGGTTCTTGCCTTCCGCTCCCGCACCGCCCAGGGTCTCTTCTCCGCCCTCAGTGACCTATACCATTACTATGGCGTCACATCTTCTCGAAAGTACCTTGAGCAGTTCTCTAACGGTATCACCGTTATGAGTGTCTACCTCCGACCCGCTACTGAGGCCACCGAGACCCGGGATCAGTTTTCTTGGGATGAGGCCATTGACCAGATCTCCAAGGAGGTCTCTCTCCTTTACTGTCTCCCCCACAACAAGTTCCACAGCCTCTTCCTTGCTGGCCAGCTCAGCCTTCAGGAGTCCGTCTATGCCCACTCCGCTTGGGTCTTTGTCCAGCACTTCCTTAACCGACTGGGTCCTGAGTATGCCTCTCTTGCCGAGCTCCTCGATGTTAAGAACAACGCTCAGCAGGCTCTTCTCTCTAACCTGAAGCGTCGTCTTCGTTCTGAGACCTTCACCCCTGACTATATCTATGAGATCATTCAGAACTACCCCGGCCTTGTCCGCGCACTCTACGCCTCCTTCGCCAACATCCACCTTGTTAAGGACCAGGAGGACCCCGTGAAGGTTGTCTCTTCCAGCCTGTCTGTTGAGGTCCTCTCCGATGACGCTCTCAAGGACAAGATCTCCAAGAACGTCAACAACGAGCACGACGAGATGGTTCTTACTGCCTTCCGTGTGTTCAACAACGCCGTTCTCAAGACCAACTACTTCACACCCACCAAGGTCGCCCTGAGCTTCCGTCTTGACCCCTCTTTCCTCCCCGATGTCGAGTATCCCAAGCCCCTGTACGGCATGTTCCTCGTCATCAGCTCCGAGTCTCGTGGTTTCCACCTTCGATTCAAGGACATCTCTCGTGGTGGTATTCGAATCGTCAAGTCTCGTAACAAGGAGGCTTACGGAATCAACGCCCGCAGCCTCTTCGACGAGAACTACGGTCTTGCCAGCACCCAGCAGCGCAAGAACAAGGATATTCCTGAGGGTGGCTCCAAGGGTGTTATTCTGCTTGACCCCAAGCAACAGAACCGTGCTCGTGAGGCTTTCGAGAAGTACATCGATAGTATCCTTGATCTTCTCCTGCCTGCCGAGACCCCTGGCATTAAGAACCCCATTGTTGACCTCTACGGAAAGGAGGAGATCCTCTTCTTGGGTCCCGATGAGAACACTGCTGAGCTGGTTGATTGGGCCACTGAGCATGCTCGCTCCCGTGGCGCTCCTTGGTGGAAGTCTTTCTTCACTGGCAAGTCTCCCAAGCTCGGCGGTATTCCCCACGACACCTACGGCATGACCACTCTGTCCGTCCGCGAGTACGTCAAGGGTATCTACCGTAAGCTCGAGCTTGACCCTTCCACCATCCGCAAGATGCAGACTGGTGGTCCCGATGGTGACCTGGGCAGCAACGAGATCAAGCTCGGTAACGAGAAGTACACCACCATTGTCGATGGTTCTGGTGTCCTTGCTGACCCCAACGGTCTTGACCGTGAGGAGCTTCTCCGCCTGGCCAACGGCCGCAAGATGATCATCGAGTACGACATCTCTAAGTTGTCCTCTGAGGGTTACCGAGTCTTGTGTGACGATGTTAACATCACCCTGCCTAACGGTGAGGTTGTCAACAACGGTACCTCGTTCCGTAACACATACCACCTTCGCGACACCGGCAGTGTTGACGTCTTCGTCCCCTGTGGTGGCCGCCCTGCTTCCATCGACCTTATCTCGGTCAACCGCCTGATCAAGGACGGCAAGTCTGTCGTGCCCTACCTCGTTGAGGGTGCCAATCTCTTCATTACACAGGATGCCAAGCTCCGCCTCGAGTCCGCTGGCTGCATTCTCTACAAGGATGCCTCTGCTAACAAGGGTGGTGTGACCTCTTCCTCGCTGGAGGTTCTTGCCTCTCTGTCCTTCGACGACGAGGGCTTCGTTGAGAACATGTGCCACGATGCCCAGGGCAATGCTCCCCAGTTCTACCAGGACTACGTTAAGCAGGTGCAGCTTAAGATCCAGGACAACGCCCGCCTTGAGTTTGAGGCTATCTGGCGCGAGCACGAGCAGACCGGCACTCCCCGATCTGTTCTTTCTGATAAGCTTTCGGTAGCTATCACCGACCTTGACGAGAAGCTCCAACACTCCGACCTCTGGGATAACGAGAAGATCCGCCGATCTATCTTGGAAGATGCTCTTCCCCGCCTCCTGCTCGAGAAGATTGGTCTTGACACTCTGATCGCTCGCATCCCCGATTCCTACCTTCGCAGCATTTTCGGCTCTTACCTTGCCAGCCGCTTTGTGTACGAGTTCGGCAGCAGCCCCAGCCAGTTCGCTTTCTACGACTTGTAAGTGTAACCCTTGATAACCTGAGTTGAACAAGAGATGCTAACTAGTGTGACAGCATGTCCAAGCGCATGGCTCAGATTGGCAACTAAAAAGTTGATTGCATCAAATATAAAAACGGTGTTGGAGCGTATGATTTGATTGTTTTACAAGCATAGCATTGTTGTTTCTCACTTTGATGAGAGATGAGCATAGTTACGGTGTGTTTGCAGTATTTGGGACGGTCCTGGCATGGGCCTAATGCAATGGATGAACAGACCACGGATGGTCAGGTTAAAGAAAAGTACGAAAAGACTATGTCCACGTAGTCGATCATAATGTCATATGTCGAAGTTTACAGATGTTGCCCCTTGGATGAATCGTGATGTGCTTTCTGCATATGTGTGAAACTTTTGCTGTGTCTGCTTGCTTTTGTTGCACGCCGGAGAAAGACTTTTGAGACATGCATCTGTCTCGGCATAATTATCAAATTATGCGTGAAATCTGACTGCTCAATTGATTCGTAGACGAAAACATTGAGAAGATATATGTAGTATACAAGTACTTGCTTGAATGAGGATAATTTTATATCAGAAGCCGCCGACGAAGCATGGCCATGTGTCTCATGTGGATGGAAGTTGGTTGTATCCAGGTGAGAAGCTGCATTTTTATGTTGTCAATTGGCCAGACAACACCTTGCATGCATATATATGCGCGAAGTTGTCTCTTCAGGCTAATGTGTGCAATGGCCTCATGGGGATAGCGTGGCAATGCATGTATGGTCGGACTATATGTACCTTGGACTCGGCAATACAACACGTGATGAACATGTGAACAGAAGAAATGTAATATTCCTCTTGCCAGGCATGTTCCAGGCGGTGTTAGGTTTGTGAGATGGCATGTTGGGTAATGATACTGCATGCCTGGTGCTGTGGTTGGGTTTGACGATGTGAGGCCACCTTGTCTTGAGTCTAGGAGCTGCGTTTCCTTCATGAGAGCATCTACATGATGATGAATAAAGTAAGTTTTAGTAACTAGTATAGAATAGGACACATCGTGATATCCTGTTCAATAGCTTCAGTGACGTTGGGAAGGCAGCTTGATGTTAAAAGTTAGAACCCGAGAGTACGTACTCTCAGTGACTGGACCTAGAATTGAGGATCCACTTACTCCATATTCCCACAGCCAATAAGGTGTACTTCCCCTGAAAGAGACCCATTTGGCGTCGAGACGTTTCAGCGTTTCAAGGGCCGAGGCGCGGGTGCCCTGGGCGGCTCCCCGGTAGGTTGCGTTAGGACCAGTTTACGGTCTCTTGGAAACGCTAAGCATCGAAGGCTGTTCAGGGGTTTTAATGGGCAAACGCGCTCCCTTTCCTGACGCGGAATGGGCACGAGATTCCAGAAGGCAGATTGCATCACGAGGTTGAGTCGCGATGTTTTAAGCAGTGATGATGAGAAGAATATTAAGGTAAAGCAGCATATACAATGGCACAAGGCGTAAATGTTTGCCATGAGGACTGCATCGAGATGCATGACTCTATATATTTAGCTGCCCTTCAGTCAATGCCGCTCACGATCCTTTTAACTGGCTCAGTAGGTTGTTTTGGAAAAATAAACAGGGAGTGAGTGGAGGGTCAGTTGAGAAAAGGGAACCTGAACTACAGTACCTTAAACAAAAACGCCATCTCTCTACCCCTTGTCGCCAGAATTCCGAAATCTCGTCTCATCAGGTGTTTCTTCCTTTCTTTTGCTTCAGTACTTTTCCTCACATTTTGATACCGACGGGGATAGTATGACCTGATAGATCAACCAACTACTGCGCTCCAGCCTCCACTCTCGTTTCCATCCATTCATCGGGTCTTTTTTTCTTTTCTTTTTGAGTGTCCGCTTTCGACTTGGACATTTGAAACAGTGATGGACGCTTGAACTCGTCCCCCTCCGCACTAATAACACAAGCACATGTTTGCAGCGAATAATTCACATCGTGGACCTCCAAATTTCAAATCAGTTGTGGCGAGACATTGGCGAAAAAAAGATACAGGGACTCTGAAAGCAGCCCGAACATTCCTACAGCCCAGTACAGGACCATTCTGCTGCTCTTGAATAGGCGAACAACAATAGCGAAGCTGGGTTCTCCTCTCACAAGCACGACCCTTGCTCAGTGACAGCGACAGTGCCAGTTTCACTGCGGTAGTGGAGTCTTTTGGTGCCCAGATCCAGTTCCTTTTGCCAAGGGCCCGCTAGGAAACGAAACTTGGACCACCCAAGGCCCAGCTGCCAACGCCAGCGCCAGCCAGCCAGCTACTTTATTATTACTGTATCTTCTCTCACACGGACACGGAACAGAGATCGTCGCCCTTTCTCTCCAGTTTTTCGACAATCCGTCTCACTGTACTGTACCGCGCGCGCAGTCGCTTCATGTTGGACGAACCCGTGGCTGGCCACTGGGCATATCGACGAGCGCAGCACTCCGAGCGACACCAATCGAGTACCACGACGATTCCGAGCTGATAACATCACACAACCCCCGACAACGAAAGCAAACAAATAAGCAACCTAGCAAAGCAAGACAACAGCCAACATCCTTCCAAGGATCTGCCGCCGCCGCCTCCAACGGTAAAGAGACAAGTAACAAAACGGCCCCCAGCCGTCAGCACCACCAACGCCCGAGTTAAGATAAAAAAAAATAAGGCGACGCTCCTCCAGAGCCAGGGTTCAGGCCAAGCATATCCCATCCTCTTGGTGCCTCGCGCCGTTCCAGGGACAAAAAGTGACTTTGGACGGCTACGCCCGTTGTCTCTGCCAGTCACAATGTTACGGCCATCGATTGTCCGTGCCGGTATGTACCTATCTACTGTCCTCATCTACTCTGCCTTGTCATTGCACATGGAGCGAGACGCCAATGCCACCCTGAGTGTCTTTCAACCTCAATTCTAAGATTGGGGGTGCATCGCCTCTTGCGCAGCCTCATCCTGTTGTTTCGGTCCCTCTCACAGTACACTTTCTTTCCCCTGCCCCCTTTACATCCAAACTTCCTTGATTCAATCGCTGGGGCCCTTAACTCAATCGTTAAACTCTCCCTATCCCGTCGCTTCTTTGATTACGTTCTTTTTCCCTACGTTTCATCTTATTCTCGTCTACCCCTGCCCCCCGACTACAGTCCAAGCTTGACCTTCCTCTCGCTTTCCGGGGTCGCTGCAAGTCACGATACATTCCAACCACCCGACTTGACTTTTGTTTCCCTATTCCTTGCGCCCGTACGCTTCTCCTTACGATACCCTTAACTGACGCCTACGATCGTTTCCCCGTATATAGACACCATCGATCTTCAGGATCATCATTCTCCATCCGCTCAAGACCACTCCAAGAGCCCACGCTTAGGCGGCGCTGCCAACTCCCTGGGCCCCCACCAAGCCGAGACCATCCGTGAGGTCACACACGACACCGCAGACGAACAGCGCCGCGGACCTCGCGCTTCCCTCGATAACCGCAACAGCCTTGACGACATTGATTCTTTCGCAGACGATCTTGTCGCAAATCACACAGCTCAACGCGCCAGCGACGATAACGATACCACAATGGTCCAGGAGGATGCACTCGCGGTTGCGCAGAACGGAGGCGTTTCGTCCTCGGACGAGGGCGAGCTCGACGGCGACGATGACCTCGACGACGACATGATGGACAAGATTTCTAGTTCGCCTTCGATTGAAGATGGTGGGTGCTACTCCGTCACTGCCCCCTTGGCATGGCCGCGCCGTGTCTCTTCCCTGCCCTCCTCGCTACGGAGTAGTTCTCCAAGCATTTCTGGTTCAAGCGGCACCAGGATTTGCTCACCATACCCCGAACCTCTTAAATACGCACCTAGCCCAAGCACAATCGCACAGCTGCCACGAGCACTGCCCGCGACAATCCGGAACCATCGTCTTCAGGGTGAGTATAGCGATCGGGACGAGAACGCCGACGCCGACGACAGCTGGGCCACTTTCGATTCTACAGTCGAATACCACGAGACGTACGAGGACGAGGTGCAGAGTGGGAGGATTAATACTGCAAAGAAAGAGGAGGCGCAGACGAGGCCCAACAGCAATGAAGGCTAGCACCCTTCTTCTGAAGGATCAACTATTGGAGGGAAGGGCACCATAACCCAGAATAGGGACCGAGACATCTTTTACGATTGCGATGCAATGCTGGACCTTTCCGATTCGACTGACGACGAAGACGACGATAGCCCTGACTATGACCTCTCGCTTACTGTTCCGTACGAGGAATTCTTTGAAGACGATGATTCCGCACTATCCCTTCCTGACGACCCAAACTTTGTTGATTCTGGTTGGGCGATCGAGTGCTTACAAGAAATAGAGGACATTGATTTCGAGTTCGTTTACGCGCTTCACACTTTTGTGGCTACTGTCGAGGGCCAGGCGAATGCAACCAAGGGTGACACCATGGTTTTGCTGGATGACAGTAACAGTTACTGGTGGCTGGTCAGAGTTGTCAAGGATAGCAGTATTGGTAAGTTTGATTGCGCCACGTCTACCAGGTATAGACTAATGAATCGTGTAGGATATCTACCTGCAGAGCATATCGAGACACCGACAGAACGATTGGCCCGTTTGAACAAACACAGAAATGTGGATGTACGTAGTTTGCAATCATCTACCCTCCTCAATCTGATACTAACGAGAGTATAGCTCTCTGCTACTATGCTGGGGGATACGGCGGAGAAGAAGCCGCAGACTTTCAAGTCGTCCATTCGTTTTGGAAGAAAAACGGTCACTTTTACTTCACCAACCTATCATGATTACACCGAAGTCGATGACTATTCAACTGATGAGGAAGATTTGGATGAGTTGTTTGCAAGTTCGACTACTACAGCCCAACAAGACCAGCAACAAGAGCAGAAGAAGGATACCCGGGAACCAACGACAACGATATCGGTCGTTGAAGATGACTCATCAGAGGAGAGTGCCCGAGTTGAGCCCCTGAAGCCTCGCTCGAACAAGGAAGTCAAGATGGCTATGGAACCGTCGAAGGTCGAAACCGTTGAAGAAGAGGATGAGACAAGGAGCAGTGAAGAAATACTTTTTGACAACAAGGCAGAAGGTCCAAGCCGATCCCGGAACGGCACTGTCAGAAACACCGACTCTTTCTTTAGGGATGAGACTGTCGAGACCAAGAAGATTACCCTTACTCCTAACCTGCTGCGGGACGACAATCAACCTAGGCCATCTCAGGATTCAACCAAGGACATTAAATCCAGGGGAAGCCTTGATAAGATGGACAAGGAGCTTATGTCTGATAAAGAGAAGAAGAAGCAACAAGACAAGGCCCGGAAAGAGAAGGAAAAGAAGCCTAGCGCCATCCGAAGTTTCTTTTCTAGGAAAGACAGGAAGAAGTCGGTTGATGATGATGACGAATCCTTCGGCAAGCGTTCTATGGATATGGTATCAGAGCCCCGGGATAGCGAGTCGATTGAGGAGGTTGCGTCGCCTGACAGCAGTAAACCTCAACGGAACCCTAGCAAGCTCCAAAAGCAGATGCCCCGGAATGAAACATCGTCCGGCAAGGGTGGTCAGAACGAAAAGTCTTCAACGATGGAGCTTGCAGCCTATCTGGCCGAGTCTCGGGTCAACGATGTGTCTAACGTACCACCGGCGTCGATGCGTATTGTCAATCCCGAGACACAAGAAACGCATGAGGTACCATCGAACACGCATGTTGGCGGCGATCCAACCAGAGCGCGGTCATCCTCGGCCACTGCGCAGCACGATGACACAAAGGCGTTGGCGAGGGCGCTAGGTCGCAGTGCTAGCACAGGAGGCGAGTCTAGGACAGCCCGAACAGCCAAAACCCGTCCATTGATGGATGTGGATGAGCTGTCCGACTCCGACGAAGATGTCGAATCTCAGCCAACGCCACGAGAAGCCCCAGAGGAAACTGGCGAGAAGAAAACCGAAGGCGGACTACTACGACCACAACTCCCAGGAGCGTTCCCTGACAGCTTTGATGCAACATCTAAGCAGAACGCGCCCGCGGCTATTAACAAAGAGCATCAAGACCGTCTGTCGGAATCACCAGTACAGGTGTCACCTGTCAATGCAACACGGCCACCCGCGCTTGAGATCGACACTTCCTCGCAAGAAGGTCGATCGTCATCTGAAGTGCCGTCGCCGGAGCTCATGCCTGGAGATGAGACACCCAGGGACAGCAACTCCACGAGGAGCGCCAAAGAACCCGAGTGGGACGATGATAAGTTGCGTGCATTCTTCGATGATGGAGAGCACGTGCGAGATCTTCTCATGCTTGTGTACGACAAGACGGACGTGGAGCCAGTGGGCAAGGACCACCCGGTTGTCAGTGGGATGTTCAGGGAACAAAACGCAAAGCTAGCGGAGATTACGACTGTGAGTATTTTCATGACGGCCTTGCTTGGCGCCTTGTTTGATTGTACAAAGGCTAACAAGATTATAGCAACTCGACAACATGCTTGGAGACTGGTTGGCCAGAAAACAACGTTCTCGAGGAACACTATAAACCAAGTTATAGAGTCTAAGCAGGCTTTGGCAGCCAGACCAGTGGTCTCAGCTCCGTACGAAAGCGACATCTCATTCTTGATTCGTTGAACGACTTGATTATTTGCGGGTTCTGGACACGTCCATGAAGACAGCCCCTTTGTTAGGTTATAGGTGGCAGGCGTTTAAAGGGAATGGCCCTGTTGAGGGAGGATTGACATGACTTGAATCCTCGGGCCTCAATTTTTTTCTTGGGCACGTTGACATATTCCAAAAGACCTACATGGCGGAGCGTGACTCTGCGATGCGAAGAGTGACACATTATATATATCCATTTGAAAGACAAGAATACAGAGCAGATATGTTGGCGAGAGTAAACATTTTCATGTGAAGGGATCCCTGCTAATGCAAGTCATGTATGGCGTTGAACCAGCCACTCTCTTTTCAACACGTCCACAATCATGGGTATCGATGAGGCTAAGGAGACCAGGTCGCCTCGGTAGTTTCAAATATGGCGCCGTGCGGTGCGGGACCAGAGTCGTAAAACGAAAGAAATGATGAAAAAATGACTTCTATCCACTGTTATGAAGTGCTAAATACCGAACTCTGGTTCCGATATAGAGGGGGGAAGGGGAGGGAGGTGTTGAGTGGGCGGAATGAACCTCCAGTAACGGGAGCTGTAAGAGGAAGCTGGTTGTCAGCATCATTGGCCTCGAAAGCTCACAGATGGCGCCGCGGTTTGTAGCTGAAGCTGGCTGCCAGTGGAGGGGCCTAGCACTTTTGGGTGTTGTGGTTGGCTCGATTATGCGCATTTACAGCGGGCCGAGGTTATGGGCTCGCATGCAGCATGTATCCTTAGAGTACTCTTGGTAAGGCGATACGCCACAGGGGTACATCCTTTAAACCTCTTTCCCAGCCACCGTTCTTATTATGTTGCCCCTGGCCCTGTCGTGTTGCAGCTCGAGTGAGCTGAGCTTAGGCGGCACCTCAATCTCATTTCCAGGTCCCCCCCCAGACCTCAATCCAGAGTGAGACAAACAAATCAACACAACCCAACCGCTCGCTACGCTCCACTCGCCGTCTCGTCTCCCCCATCTTGCCATCTTCATCATCATCATCAGCATCATCATTCTACGGTACTGGCGCTTGTAAGTATTTTCTCTCTCTCTTGGCTGCTTTCCTGGTTACCCTGGACTGGTCTCTTGTCTCCTCTCTCATGTAAACAACTCGATCATCACCATCATCGAGCATCATCGACTGTACCCGTCTCGTCATTCCCTCAACCTCTGGTCTTGTCGCCTGTTCGAGTAGACAAAGCCATTGGCTAGTCGAACCGCGAGAACCTCAATTGGCCCTGACCCACCTCTATCCTTACCTCTCATCATCCTCTCATCCTCTCGTCGAACCCTCTTCTACTCCCTAGTCACCCTGTCGGCTGGCGTTGAGCGCGCACAATCCCTCCATCCCCATGTCAACAAGAATCCTCGACCATTAACACCCCGCCTGTTCGTATCGAACGATTGTACTGATTCTCTAGACAACCTCTCTTCCGCGCGTCTGGACTCTCGACCGTTCTATTGATGACGCCGCCGTGGCCCTGACTTCGACGATAACATCCGACGTGGACGATCACGATCACGACGACGACGACAAGACGCCGCGCGCGCTGTGAAGACGAACCAAGGTCCAATCGATCGCAAACCAGCATTCAATCTGGGGCAGTTTACATTGAGTCGAATCAAAACAACATTGTTATCTCGCACTCGACCCGGGACGCGCTTTTCAAACACTTTATTCATCATCACCGCCATATCGTCGAGCAGTAGCAATCATGGTCGAATTCAAGAGTGAAACCATGGAAAAGGTGTCGCAAAAAGTGCACGATGCTGGGCAAAAGGTGCATGACGCCTCCGAAAAGGTCGGCGGCATGCTTGACCAGGCCGAGGCAGGCAAGATTCCCGGCACCAAGGGCCATCACCCCGTCTCTGCTGTTATCGGTACAGCCTTGACCGGTGGTATGGGGAATGCTGGCACCAAGGGTTATCTGGCGGTACGTTAAGACATCCAGCTCATCCGTGGAACGAGAGTTAGCCAGTGTATGAGCTGTTCAGCTGAGCTTTGCACTCACGGCTCTTTGGGACCTTGGAGAAAGGTAGCATAGACCAGGACTAACAATTTTGTAGGCCTACATCAAGGAGCTTGAAGACAACCCTCTGCGCACCAAGATGCTCACTGCTGGTACTCTTGCCGGTACTCAGGAGCTCATTGCTTCATGGCTTGCCAAGGACCGCAACAAGCACGGCAACTACTTCACTGCCCGTGTTCCCAAGATGGCCGCCTACGGCTCTCTCGTCAGCGCTCCCCTAGGCCACTTCCTCATCTGGGCGCTCCAGAAGGCTTTCAAGGGCCGTACCAGCCTGCGGTCCAAGATTCTGCAGATTCTCATCAGCAATCTGATTGTAAGTCTTAAAATACCCCTTGTTCAGGTTTTGCGCATAAAGAGGTGGAAATTGGCGGTGTAAGAGGAGAATGGGCCTGGTCGGTGTCCACGAGCAGCGCAAATGAGTGATGACTACACTGGAAAGGAAAAGTGGAAGCGCAGCTTGGGTGGATTCGGGGATAGCACTTGCAATATCAGTTACTAACATGATACTCCCAGATCGCTCCTATCCAGAACAGCGTTTACCTGGTCGCTATGGCTCTCATTGCCGGCGCTCGCACCTACCACCAGGTTCGCGCTACTGTCAAGGTCGGCTTCTGGAAGGTGATGCGTGTTTCTTGGATCACGTCGCCCGTCTGCCTGGCTTTTGCCCAGAAGTTCCTCCCTGACCAGCTCTGGGTCCCCTTCTTCAACATTGTGTCCTTCATCATTGGCACATACATCAACACCGTCACCAAGAAGAAGCGCCTCGCAGCCCTCCGCAAGAAGCACTTCGGTGACGACCGCCGAAGTGATGACCGCCGATCTACCGGTGGCATGGGCCCTGGCCGCCCCGAGGACTACCCTCCTCCTGGCATGGGCGGCCCCAACCCTCCCTACTAAGCGACATAATCACGAACACCGATCCGAGCCCGAAGAAGCCAAGAAGACAACTAGAGAACGGCAACAGGAGCGGCGAAAGCTTTGAAGAGAAGGGAAATGTGGTGATAATGGAGTGAGCGAACGACGGCTTCTTGGCGACGGGGTAGAAGGAAATCAAACCCATGCTCGGATGGGTCGTGTCGCTTGACAAGTATATACCCGAGGCAAGGGGTTGAATAGGACCGGTGCGTGTCCTGAACTCAGGCTATTTAACATGTATCTACAAGAGAAATTTGGCAAAGAGGATATGGTGGAGGCGGAGTAGCAGAATGTGTGTATGTTTGTATGTGCGAGCTGCTAGTTAATGAAATGAACTGGTATTTTATCTTTTATTATATTCTTAGACAGAACTCTTTGGCTACCATCTATGTCTAAATATGTGAAGTTTGTACGGATTCCATTGATAAAAGACTGTCAATGTCGTAGGACGTAAAGAGGTTGAAATTCCCACAACTGTTCCATGAGTTCTCCAAATCTGCTTGTCTTTGGGTCTTTGACCACTTGATGTTTCCTGCCATAGCTTGAAGCTCCCTCTTGAGGTTGAGCTGATACTGTGACATGTGCCAAGTTCAGTGCTTCGGTTGGGCTCTTATTATGACTTGCTGATAGAACAGCGGAAGGGACTCGATGTCAAAGCCAGAGCTCCCGACAAGCCTGAATGAATCGAATCGGAGCGGGAGCATCACATCAGGGTTGAGGCAGCGCAGTGAGCACTCAGGCAGCTTGGCCGCACGCCCTGGCTGAAGATATATGCATGGCCATGGTCGTAACTTAGCCAGTCGAGCTTCCCAGCTCTTTCATAGTGACGATGAAACGGTGCCTGGGCTTCTTTCAACCGCCTTCTTCGGGAGCAGCAGCCTCAGCCATAAACCCAGGGCTCCAGTACTCCCACTCGCCTTTTGCCTGCTTATCCACCCAGAGCATCCCGCCTGCAACAAGGTCGTCGATCACGGTCCTGGCGCGAGCCTTATCCCAGCCCAAGTTATCCCTCAGCATGCCCACGCTCACATAGCCTAGCACCTGCGCTGCTTCTACAACTGAGACTTGATCGTCGTTGAGCTCACGTGGTACACTCCGCACATACTCCTTACGACCAACACGTATAACAGCGTAAGAGCCGCCAAGAGGAGCAAGCGTCTGCACCGCGCGCCGAATGTCGTCGTCGGCGATAGGATCAGCACCGTCCATGCGTCCCGCAGCAACACGCTCCCTCAGCTCAGCCAGACCGATCAAACCACCGTTCTCTCCTCTTGTAGCACCGCAAACCTCAACGATCCGCACAGCCAGCTCAAAGTAGAAGTCGTTGACCGTCTTACCCAGCAACTGAGCCCAAACGGAGCTCCCGTCGGCGGAACTGTTGCTATTACTGCTAGCGAGAGGATCGACACCGATAGCGGCGCACATACGGGCGAACTGGGCGCGGAAGGCAGGATCGGAGCGGATATCGCGAGCGTGGGTGTTTGCGAATTGTTGGAGGAGGGAGCGGAAGACGGCGAGTTGGGTCTCGAGGGCTTGGGCGTTGTTGGCGCGGAGGGACGAGCCGTGGGAGGCGAATTGCGCTGATGTGAGGCGTGAGCGGTCAAAGGCCGCGAGGCCCACGCCTTTGCGAGACATGGTTGAGAGTATAGTAGTTGGTGTTGTTGGAGGATCAAGGTCGATACCGTTGATAGGAGATTCGTGATTACGTCAAATGGCGGGGGTGGATCTTCCGTCTAAATGCAAGGCATACCTACCAATACCAGCATGAGAGTATTGTGTGCTGATGTTTTATACCAACAGTAAACTGATGAGTGAGTATCTAAGTATAGATCTATTGATCAAGTAAACCAGTATACATAGACGTAGAGATACTCTGTAGTCAGTTGGGTCTTCAAAGCAATCTCAATTCTGATCTCTCGATAGGGTCTCCCACACCTTTGTCAACTGGACAGAGTCAGTGATCGAACTAGGTAGCCGAAACATTTAAGGATCTAACTTCTGAATAACCAAATCTATTGGTAAATCTAGAAGGCGTCTATGTCCGTTGTTATGTCACCATCTCCCTCGTGTCCATATACGTCGAGCTACAGAAGCATGCAGCTGGAGTTACAGAGTTCGACATATTTGTCGTAGATAGAATGTACCATCTATTGTGAAATTGTGGTAGAGGTGTTTGAATGCGAACTAATTCTCTAGAGGAACTGGGAGAAATAATCGATTTTGATGTTGAGGGTGTAAGTTGATTTGGCCGAGTTACCCAAAGAGGTCCCTAAACCTGGCAAATGGTGGGTCCATAAGTTAAGCAAGCTGCCTACTTACCGTTCATATAAATTGCCTTGACTTTACCTCCTTTGTTCATTCACTCTTAATAACATCTCGCTAAATCATTTCAGCAATTCAAAGCTCTTCTTCAAAGTCTAATGCAATATGTTTACGCATGAGTATCTATCTATACTGTATCTCGCATAGGGATCTCTTGTCTTCCGCAGCGAGACTCATCCCCTTCTTGGTCTCAAGCAAGAGTGGTGTGGTATGGTATGATGCCGTCCATGGATATCCATTCCCAAAACAAACAAAGTCCTTAGCTATCTCTCCTTTTGATGAGAGCCCTGATATCCTCTGGCTCTGGCAGACCTGGACGCCGCCATCGCCGTGACAGCGCCTGATCCGCCCCTGATCCTGAAATAGTCGTCACTTCATAAGCCCAGGGCGGAAATCTCGCGTCTCTAGGTCTGTTCTATCTTTGCTTCCGGTGAGTAGAAGCAGGCGATTACTGTGTCTGGCACTGAGCCTGGCCGTCGCCCATGTCGTCTTCGTCATCCTCCCAGTCGCCGCCGAATCGGCCGTCGCCCGAGTTCTCGCCCATCTATCACCAAATCAGCTGCTACCACTTATTGAAATTATAGGAGAATATGCTTACCTTCTCAATGTCAGCGTCGTCCTCGTACTCGACCTCATCAACCTCCTCAGCCTCAACATTCTCGGGCGCAGAGGGCAGCATCTTCTGCAGCGCCTCGTACTCCGAATCGTTCTTCAGCCAGCCGTCCTCAGGGAACTCAACCTTGACAAGCAGGTAAAGATCACCCTTAGCCTCACCTCGCCTCTGAGGCATACCTTCGCCAGGGACCTTGAGGCAGTCACCGGGTCGCAGGATCTTGCCCCGAGGACGCTCAATATGGATGCCTCGCCCGTCGAGGTGCTTGAACACTGTCCTCGAGAAGCCCGACAGAGCCTCGCCAAGCGACACAGTCAGCTCAGCGGAGAGATCGTGGCCGATGCGGGTGAACATATCGTGAGATTCTTCCACCAGAGTGAAGACAATATCGCCGGGCGTCTGGTCCGGGTACTGATCGGCCTCACCCTCGAGAACGATGCGCTCGCCCTGCATAGAACCCCGAGGGATGTAGATCTCAAGAACCTTCTTCTCCTGTGTTGTTCGCTTACCCTTGCACTTCTTGCAACGATCCTTCTCCTTGAAGACCTGGCCGCCGCCCTGGCAGTGGTCGCAAAGAACCGTCTCGCGTCTCATCATGCCGGGACCAATTTGACGGAAGGCTTCGACTATACCGTTGCCCTTGCAGCGCTCGCAAGACGAAGACTTGGCCTTCTCCTTGCCACCAGAGCCCTTGCACTGACCGCAGAGCACCTGCTTGTTAGCGGCAAACTTGACAGTTTTGCCACGGTACAGCTCTTCTAGAGTCACCTTGTACTCCTGCTCCTCATCAGGACCGCGCCTAGGTCGACGAGGACCGCCGGGGCCTCCAGGGCCTCCGGGACCTCCAGGACCCATGCCGAAGCCAAACATCTGGGAAAGGATATCGTTGAGGTCGACCTCGGGGCCACCAGGACCGCCTCGGGACTTATCGAAGGCGGCCATGCCGTGGACGTCGTAGAGTTCGCGCTTCTGGTCATCGCTGAGGATTTCGTAGGCTTGTGTGACTTCCTTGAACTTGGCTTCGGACTCTTCTCGATGTTCTTCGGCGACCTTGTCTGGATGGTATTTGAGGGCGGCCTATTGTAATTTTGTAAGATTGTATTCTGTGAAGTGATTTTTTGGCGGCGGTTACGTACCTTTCGGTAAGCCTTCTTGATCTGCTCTGGTGTCGCAGTTTTGTCGATTTCTAGAAGTTCTATCGAGTGGGTTAGTATATTATCCAAAGTACCAAAAATGCTAACATGTGCTACAACTTACCATAGAGATCGACCTCCTCGGCGCCTGGAGAGCCAGCGTTGAAGTCATCCATCTTGATGTCTGGAGGTACTGCAACCGTATTTTACAGTAAGGTACTGTAATGCAGGATGAAGAATTGGTCCGCTGTGTCGATCAACTCTGTTGGTTGAAAGCAGGGGCCCGTAGAAAATCTTTTGGCGCGGTCCTGTAGCGCGGGGTACCTACAGCTCGAGTAATGTAAGTTGTCACTGTACTCGCCTATGATATAAGGTATAGGTAGGGAAAGGGAATTAATTTATGGCTACTAGTAATTTGTTTATTGGTATTCAGAGACAAACATAATTAAATCAGGAACTTTTATAAACGCTCTTATCTTTTCGGTGCCATTCTGACGCTTTATGCTCGTGCTGGATGCGTCATGTTCGTTGACGCCTATTATTGTAGGTACAGAGTACTGCCCCTCCGTCTTCCCTTTCCATAATTCTTATCACCAATAAAAACAAACGCCCATGGTGACAGGATTGAAAACTAAGTAAAGATCTATACGCCAAACAGATGTATCCATTCTTAAAATGGTTACACCCCATCAATATTTGAATCAAGACCTGCCTTAAGCTTCAGGGTCTTGACTCTTGCTGATAAGAAATTTTGTTTCTTATCGCAAATGTGACTTGAAACGCCCCGCCACACTGTGGCTCACCACTCTCGAAATGCACCGCCGCAATATCCCGACTCATGAGAGGGCTTCTACACTCACACTCACACTCATTTGGTTTGTCATGAGTGCTTCATTATCAACATGATATCCTTGTCAGGCCGTTCAATGCGGCTATCAAGGCATGTCTTACAAACCCAATGGATTCATCGATCAATACCCTCGGTTCGTCGAGGTTTTGCAAACTCAGTCATTCGACAACATGATATTCCAGAAAAGTTGAACCCTAGTCCAACGAAAGCTCCTACGACTCAGACCACGTCAGGAAGCCTCAATGAGAAAACAAAAGAGGACAACCGAACAGCCGGAAAACCGTCGAGGCTGGCGGCTCTGAAGAAACGTAGCCTAAACGCCAGCACCAGTGAGGCCGAGATCAAGGGGGGCAAGCCAAAGCAGCGATATATCCTTGGACAATCAGCCGACCAGCCAATTCGAACCCGTTTTGCACCTTCACCTACAGGATACTTACATTTGGGTTCTTTGAGAACAGCCTTGTTTAATAATTTGGTGGCTAAGGCTACAAAGGGCGGTGCCTTTATTATACGTATTGAGGATACCGATCAGGTGAGTTTAGCATACTTATACAGTACACTTATACTGACCATATTAAAGAATCGGTTGGTACCTGATGCCGAAGAGCGTATCTTTTCAGATCTCGAGTGGGCTGGTCTCTCATGGAGTGAAGGTCCTGACAAAGGCGGTCCATACGCCCCCTATCGTCAGGTAAACCCACCCTGACTCTCACAACACAGGCCTATGCTAATATATAACCACTCAGTCAGAACGTCTTGAAACGTACAAAAAATACACCCAAAAACTTGTCGACAACGGTTCCGCCTACCGCTGCTTCTGTAATCAATCGGTCCTCGAGGCTCAGAAGCGTGCTCTTCACGACGCCGGCAAGTCCACCGCTTACCCCGGCACATGTCGCTCTATCCCGCGTTCTGAGTCGGACGAGCGCGCTACTAAGGGTGAGTCTCATGTTGTTCGACTCAACTCGGGCCGCTTTGGTACGCCCAAGTTCAATGACGCCATCTATGGACCTTTCCAGAAGAAGGAGCCTGAGGAGGACTTTGTGCTTATGAAGACGGATGGTTTTCCTACGTACCATCTTGCTAATGTGGTGGATGACCATCTCATGAAGATTACGCATGTTATTCGTGGCGAGGTAAGTACCTGAAATTTGAACCTGTCGAGAGGATATCGCTTACACTCAGTTAGGAATGGCTCATCTCAACGCCCAAACATTTAGCTCTCTATGAGGCCTTTGGCTGGGAGCCTCCTACCTTTGCCCATCTGGGTCTTCTTGTTAGCAACGATGGATCTAAGCTCAGCAAGCGCAACGACAGTGTCAACCTGTCCACGTATATGAATCAAAAGATCTTTCCCATGGCCCTGCAAGCCTGGCTTGCCAACTTGGGTGCGTCGTTCAAGAGAGGCGCTCAAACACCACGTTTTCTCGAGGACCTAGCCGAAAATGTACGTCTCACACGAGTTCTGACTTAGATATGATCATACCAATGACTGTTTACTGACTTGCAACACAGTTGACTTACAAGTTCACTCGTGGTGGTATAAAGCTCAACCCTCGGAAACTCGATTACTTCCAGTACGAATACCGCAAACTTCTCTTCAAGACGCCCGTCGCCGAGCACACCTCTCGCGAACAAAACCTCATACGAGACAACCTCCTCATTTCCCTCGTTAACCAAGTCCATACCATTACCGCCTCCTCTGAGTCCAGCGCCAGTGATTACATCCCCATTCAGCCACGCGGCACCTCCCTCGACTGGCCTAGTCCCTTGACCCCTGTTCCAGCCATTGTCGCATCAGAATCATCACAACAGACATATGCCTCCCAGGTCCTTGCTCAAGAAACCACCCGTTACTTCTCGGCCCCGGATATAGCCCGTCTGCTACCATACTTCTTCTGGCGCCCCCCTCCCGCTATCTACCGTGCAGCTCTCGCTACCGAGCCTATTCGCCGCGACTTGTTCGACCTTGTTCATGTCGTTGTTCACTCACCTGATGGCTGGGAACTGGCTCTCGAGCGGCTTTTGGAGCGTATCCCTCCTGATCAAGCGCCTGATCTGCATGGTGTTCTTCGACTAGTTGCCATCGGCAGCCCACACGCTGTTGGTAAGGCATCTCGCATACTGTTCAGCGTACTGGGCCAGGAGGAATGGCAAGCTCGAGTCACTCTTGTACGTTCTTTGCTTGATGAGCTAGATCTTGGCGGTCAGGGCCTCCGTCAGAAATGGCTAGACGAAACCGCCGCAATGGCTTCAGGGGCCAATACCATCGTCAAATGAGGAGTTAGGCGTCAGAGCCACGGGGCTCGCAGAAGCCGATGCCTGAAACTTGACTATCGTCAATATGAGAAGGCTTGGAAATGTATTGTATCATAGTTGTATTATCATCTACCCTTCTAAGGTCATCGGTAAAACTTGTATAGAAACCAACAAAAGTCCTCTTTCATAATCAGCTCTAGGCGTCACACAACGAACTTGTTTGGTTTATCATAACGTCATGATTGATGCTGGGCAGGGGCTCTTAAGCCCCCACTAGGTTTTCTCCTTGTTCTTTGCTTTGCTCCCCCTATGTGATTAGATAGATAGAAATCATGGCCCCAGACTCCGGCTAACCCTCTAACTTGAAATCCTTGGTATGCTCCAGCTACTGTGACATGCCCCCGGAAAGAGTACAAGATTAAGATAATAGTAAAATTGCCGCGGGATGAAAGATTCATCTGTTAAAGATTCTTTCAGCCAAGACGCGAACCATTGTTTCGTGATATAGATTCGTAAATGTCCAAAATGCAAATGCGCGCTGTAAGGGTATATGTCTAAATCTGGAAAATCCAAATCTGTGATGGCGTTAGCGATAAGTTGAAATGGTTCAAAGGAAAATAGCACACATACCTCCATCTTTCCGGTCTCTGCTCTTTGTTTCCTTGCATCCTCTTTAACACTATCAATCACCATCTCTAGATCATCTTGGTCGCCCATTGTAATCATATCGCCATTGGGCATGTCCTCATCCTTGACCTTGATCTTGAAACGGCGTCGGATGCTAAACTTGTCACGAACCTTGTCGACCAATGTGGTGAATTGTGTATCGGGAGAGATCATAATTAACTTGACCTCATCAGCATGGACCTTGACCCGAATCTTTGTGATATCAGGTCGACGACTATGCCGTTGACCCGAAATAGAACCGGGACCACGGCGATGACCACCGATCATCTCGAAATCGTCTTCATTGATGGTGCCGTCGTAGTCTGAGCCGTCTTCCTCTTCAGAATATCGTGCTTGCCTATGGCGTCGACTGCCAGCCGATCCTCTCGAATTTCGCGAACCACCGGCTCCTTGGTACATCGCGTACACATCCTCTGGTGAGTCTACCTCAGGAATCTGCTTGGGCCTCATCTGTAAAGGCTGGGGCTCTCTCTGCATAGGCCTGCCAGTACTGGTCGACGCTGATCTCGAGGGCATTGGTCGGGAACGGCTGTCCGGGGGCGAGGCTGCCTTCTCGTACCGACGGTTCGGCTCGGCCTGTTGGATGTTGAGTTTAGCCAACTGAGGCTTCTGGCCGCGTACGGAAGCACCGCGCGTTAGGCGCTCGTTCTCGGGCGGGGGTGTTGGCGGAAATACATTTCGGCTAGTAGGAGGTTCTGATTGTTGCCTCCGAGATGACAGACCGGGCTTGACGAGGTTCGTAGCGGCAAAGGAGATGTTGTCAGGAGGTCGATCATCCTTGACCTCTAGCTTGCCAGCCTGAGAGATGTTAGTCAATGAGACTTTGGTATATGAGAAGGAAACTGACATTCTTGATCTCAGAACCGGCAAAACCTGTGAAGGCATTGGACCGGTCTGAAGCGGCAACAAGTCTGGCCTTGCCAAGGTAATCCTTTGTCTTGAGGTTTCGTACTTTGGCTTCGTTGGGCCTGTACACAACTCCCACAGGGATGGAGAAGACAGTATAGCCCTAAGCAAATTAGACAAGAGCCAAGCATATGTATCCTGGAATCCACAAACCTCTGCCTGTTCCCTAATGGCGTCATCAATAACGTTGTGGTCTTCTACCACCTTCTCCTTAACAGCATATGTAAGATCTTGCATACCAGCATCCATTTGTTGCAGGTAAATGTAGCAAAGACCACGGTTGAAAAGCACTTCACATGAGTAGAGCTTGAACAGGAGACCTAATTGGGCGTAGTCGATCATGGCATTGCCACGGAGGTAGAGAAGAGTATCGTTGAAGTTGGCAAGAGCTTCTTCAAAGTCGCCGAGGAGGAAGTTCGAAACGCCTTGTTGGAAATAGGCAACGGCGAGGTATTGGTCTAGTCGAATTGCTCGCTGGTAACTCTCAACCTGCAAAGAGAGCGGTCAGCATATGCAGAGTCGTTGAAATCGCAAAACAACCATGTTGCGTTGCTGAGGGCGACTTACAGCCTTCTCGTGCTCGCCGAGGGTGGCATGGATAACGCCCATGTTGAAGAGAATCTTGCTTGTGTCGCCAATCTTTCCGAAGTCGTTAAGGGCATCCTCGAACTCGTTGTTATCGTAGCGACCTAGGGCTGCTACCCAGGTCTCGATTTCCTGTTGAAAACAATTGAGTTAGTGGCCTGACTTGCAAGATATCGTGGTTCATAAGGGTATGAATTGGAAAGGACTGTACCTGTTTCAACGACATGGTTGTCGCTGCAGGGCAAAAGGTACCACAGCAGAGACGACTTGAGGGTTATAGGTATAAATGAAAGCTGAATGATCGGGAATAAAGAGTAGATTGAGAGGATAATCGTGGTAAATAGAGGAAATCTAAGGAGTCAAGGGAGAGATGGGGGGCTTGAGAAGCGGGCGCTTAGAAGTATGAGGGTTGTCCCGACTTATTATTCGGCGGGAAGCAGCGGGCATGTGCTGTGACCTGAGGTCCCGTCGGGTTGACTGGCGGGGCAGGTACGCTAGGCACGGTACGGGGGTACAGGGGTATGCCAGTACAGGGGGCAGGGGGGTCAGGAGCGGTGTTGCCCTTGCGAACGGAGCGCAACGGTTGGTCTTTCCCTGCCTGAAGCAAGCAATTGGCGCACTTAAAGTCTCGATGGCTTGGCGGCCGAGCCAGTGGCGTTACCTAGTGGGAGAAAGAGGCAAGTGAAGATGTGCTTGGTGACGAGATGGTGAGGGGATTGGTTTGTTTTGTGATATAGATAATCGGTGGGAGATTAGGCTGGATCGTATATCGATTCTTGGTGTATGTATTTTTATAGTTTTTGACTTGTTGGTTGCTGGTGTTGGTTGTTGATGGTGATGAGTTTCGTGATATGCGTGTTGGTAGTTCAACCGCGTTTATATGTCGAGGTTCTGTGCTGCACGCGATGCTGATCTAAGACTGGCATAGATCATGCAGAGATGTTGAGCGTTAGAGTGTAAATGAACAATCCGACTCGCTAGTATTATATCTTGTGAGAAACACCTAGTTTTCGGTAACTCGAGCTGGCCAAGAAAGGGTCGGTGTAAGTGGGATGTTTCTCTCCGCTTGAACTGCCAATGTATGGCGTGGAATCAAACTTGACAACGAAGAAAACCGCACAAGTCAACATTTTTACAAAATTACCCATGAGATTATTGCGAGCCAAGAATCAATGGTGTGGTGATGGCCGTGATTGACTGCAGCAATGCTCGATATGACATACTGGGCGCCAATCGATGAGTGGCTGGCACAACCAGACTCAGCGCGTAGAGAGGATGGGAATTGGTCGAGATCGAGGCACGAAGTTGGTTGTCACACAGACTGGGGGACCTGACTCTCTACAACCACACTCTGCCAACGGGCCAGGGGGATGTGCAACAAGGGTTCACACGTTTTCTTCTCTCTCTGCTACAGTGCCGTGTTGTTTCTAGCTGTTATCTGAGATCTCTAATGTATGACTTCTCGAAGTGCATGTGCAACGTCTGATCGACCGCTAGCCTGATGCAAAAACATTGTACTCTTACCGGGCCGGGTTTGAGCTGGTAAGCTAAAATCCTGATCTGTGTTTCTCCACTGACATGGAAGAGATATCGGGGATTTAGCAAAAGGAAGTTGACGACTTGATCTATGAGTGACTGCATATCCATCATCTCACCCTAGCAAATCCGACTGTGATGTGATGGATTAGATGTGATCTACTTCTCGCAAAAGACAACTACACAACTTATCCTGCCATTGATGAAACTCCCTCTCATGTTGGATCGAACCACTGCCTTTCTCAGCCTCGTCAGATGCTTTGGAGAATCGAAAGGTTCGATGCGAACGCTGATCAATGATTCTGTTTAAAGCCGGGGTTTGCTTAGGCGATGGGGCACTTTACGCACCTGCTGCAGCGACTGTCACAGGTGCTGGTCACTCTCAGGCGCATAATTTGATTGGGCATTGCTTCAGGGTCTTGAGCTTGGATGGTCCACACCTCGGCGCGTACTCCGATTCTTCTCTCAGCTGGTAGATGTTCTAGCCATGGATGGGATGGGAATCTACAAAGACCCTGGTCGACCGCCTGTGGCTGATGGGACATGGCATGCAACCAACGACATCCAAGCTGCTGGTGTCGAATGACGTTTAACTTGGTTTTAAGCGCCCTGACGTGGGCAGATTAGAGTGACAGCCCCCGCAGGCCCAAGAGGACGGAACACAGCAAGTACGGATATGTATTCATGCTTTGGACCCGAGGACACGGGATGAGAGGGAGCTTTACAAGTGGCACTCTACCTGCCGAGATGTAAGGACCAGTGGATCTACGGTGGGAGAGAACGAAAGACGCTTGCCCTGTGCCATGCCTCTTTGTCACCATAAAGCCGAGATCCAACCCTAGCATCCCACCAGAAATAGAGACTCAAGCGATCTTGGCGTCTGCTACCGAGCCATGGCAACGGAAATGAGGAAGAAACCGGCACCAAAGCATCAATCGAGGAAGAAAAAAAAAGAGTGGTTATTCTGACTTCAATCAAAGCGGTAGAGGTTGGTTGTTCCCATGATTGATTTTCCATCTTCACCTTGAAGAACTCCCAGCCTATCCCTTGCTTTGGTTGCCGCCCGCGTTCTGCGCTAATGCGCCCACTCAACACGCATCTGACTGCGCGAACCCACCAGCTCGGAATCTTCATCCTTTCTTTCGAGCGTGATCGTATCAATGTTTTTCTCCTTGACGGTCAGACCTCCTGTTGGCCAGCCTAGGAGGCCAACAGAATATTAGACTTACTCCCTCTTTGTTGGAAGCCTAGGAAAGCTGAGGCAGTGAACGATGCATGATGTCCATCGGCATATAAGTGATCCGAAACTCTAGAGAGCCTCAGGGGCAACAGCTGGTTACAGCCCGAGACCCGAAGGTGTAGCAGAAAGTCTCTCGACGTCATGATTTTCAGGCACCAGATATCTGAGACATTCTCTTGCCGGGAAATATTTTGTTGAGATCAAACTCTGAGTAAGTCCAGGAACAACAAACAGTATGGACCAGGTTCTTCAGATAGAGATCCAAGCTTAAATGTTGAAGATCGCCATCACAATCGCACAAGAAACGATATTATATACACACTTCTAGAACCGGGCGAGGACAAGCGATCCAAAGTTTGTAATGAGCTCGTGTCAAAAAGACTCGCATCTCGTTACTCGTGATCAGGGTTGTATTTTTGAAGAACCGACATGGTCTCGGTTAGGACGAATTTGAATCGAAAGAGAAACGTTTTATACTGGCTAGTCTAGACAGCTTGGCATAAGATAATGTTGGCCAACTTGATCAACTCAAGTAAGGCTCAGGCTTGTCTACCAATCTACCTACCCAGTACCTAGTACTACCTCTTTATATTCATGTATAGCAGTGCCAGTTAGGTATCTGGTGTACCTCAAAACGGATCCAGTCAAAACCGGAAGGCGTCCCCATCAAGGTTCAGGTTCACTATCAATTCGGTTCTCGATACAACACCAAGCAATTTGTTGTTCTTCGCCTTACCAAAATACTCGTTCTTTCAGCCAAGGCGAGCTTTAACTTCACCTCAAACTTTTCTCACACGCCCTTCTCTTCTCTTCTCTTACACAACCACCTACTCCCCTGCCATACTTCGTCTTGTCCTTTACTTGCCTAACGTCAATGCAAAGGACATACAGTGCAACCCTCACTTATACCGTTGTCTCACATGTTGCCCTATGGTTATGTGGCTCAACTCGGGAGTTTCATCTTCATCCTACTGGATCTTCAATCTCAATGCATGGATCGAGGCTGCGGATCTAAGATACCGCTTGCCCTCCAATGCCCTGATCTCTAAATTCCATCGTCTGATTACCAGTCTTTCCCACAAGCATTCTGTAACCGCAAGAAATAATTCCGATTTCAAATTATTCCTGATGTACGATTACGAGAAGTAGCTCCCTTACAGACTGAATACGCGCAAAGCCCGTTGCCTTGTAGAGCAGGATCGAACCACTATCGTCGTGTATACCCATGTTAGATCTGGTCCCCAGGTAATATATCGCACCACATCTCGCCGCAGCACGGTCAATCCGTTACAGATCTTCCGCCTGTCACTCTTAAAACAGGCCCTGGTGACATGCACACTGTTTCAAGTTTGCGGAGAGATATACTGACTGGCTGTGCAGTCTTGGACCTTATTGCATCATGCCGCAAGTCAGAATTGGTCGAGTCCTTGGCAGTATTCAGCTCCAACATTCATGGCTTGAGATTGCTTCATGGTTGGTCTACTGGCATATGACTCGCTATCATAGCATTCCCTTCTGAACCTCATCCTTGCGCTCCTCCCAAAGCGTCTTGCCAGTGCAGGAACACACCGTCTTATCATTATCCCACATGCCAGCGCTTCGTGCGATTATACCGACAACGGTGTTCTTATCGTTCTTCAGCGGCTCGGCCTTTTCCTCTTGTCTTGTCAAAACCATGGCGTGTCCAATGACCTCCCAAATTTGGAATTCGTGGTCTATGAACGTTGCTCCTCGTCCGTCCTCGCCAACCTCAACAATACCGAGGTCACCTCGAGGCTTCTTATCCTCTCCTGACCAGACCGGCCCGGTTGACGTCGCTCCGTTCTTCAGGTCTCCGTACGCGCGGACTGAAGCTCGATAAGTTCCTGGTGAGACACCGTGGATGGTCAAGTCAACCAGCGTTCGTCCTGAGCTCACTTGAACCATTCGCGCCAACCCTCTTACATCCCGACTTGGCTCTTCATACCAGCCATCCACAGGGTCCTCAAATGTCTCGAGGATACTAACAGCGGCACCTAGGAGTTCCGATGTCAGTCATACGTGGCGGCAAGCGGCCAATCCGAAACTCGAAGAAGCTGGGTTACTCGTGGATAGTGTAAACCCTTCATGGCATAGACTGGTAAGAAGTTATTCTGTACGTACTGTCCGAGGCTCCCGATCCACGCAAGATAGCGTCTCTGCCAGTTGCTTGGATAGCTTCCACGATAGCTGATGGGGCAGCTGCATGGGTGAGACCGTCAGCATATTCACCCTTCAGAGATTCGGCCTGGCTTACCAGTGCCCTTGACGGATACCAACTGGTCTTTCAAGTTGCCTTCGACATTGTTGATACCGCTGAGCTTATACAAAGAGTCTGAAACTGCCTTGATACAGCCGTCACATGACAGCGGAACAGCAAAGAGGGTCTGTTTTCAAGGCGTTTCATTAGTATCCTTGATATTGTAAAAGATCTCAACCACTCTCCTCGTCCCCTTTCCACAGTCTTGACTCATTGCTCTGAGCTGTGTGCGCACCTCAAACGAGTTATCAACCGTCATCTTGTTAGATGCTGCGTAGACCCGTTAGCTCCATACTCCCAGTGTAAGAGAAACTCTACGTGTTTGGAGCACTTACATGCGGGGGGCGTGGTCTTAGAGTTGACACGAGATCGGTACTGGTATGCCGAATATCCAGCTATCGCAAAGAGAGATGCAGCAGCAAAAGCTTTAGAAGGTGTAAACTTGGGCGGCATTTTTTTTAGAAGGAGGAGGTCGTAGCACGACGTGGTCGGGTTTTGACTGCTGCTTTGAAATCCACAATCGAGTGATAACATCGGGGTCCGGAGTTGCTCACATTTCCACCCCCCCGGAGTGGGTCCACCACCGACTTCGGGAAACAGCAGGTTAAGCTGATAGCACGTGACCGATCTGCTTCCTGAGTCAGCAATTAATCCTTGGCATCTGGATCCAAACTTTCTGGTTGAGCGTTTCTGGGTGGGAGATCTTGCGATAAAGCACAACGCAGCTTTCACGGCGACTCAACCCCTCCTCTGCCGGTTCCTACGACTGATAGAAACCAATTGGAGGTATAAAATCTGAGGGACTGATCTCTCGAAGTCGTCAAGATGTCGCAAGTCCTCGGTCTGGTGAGCAAACCCTTTTATATCCTCCACTGCTCTCCTGTTCTAACCAGCCTCAAACAGACTAGATTGGCCTACTCTCGAGTATGGCACGGTGTCTCTGCTTCCGCTCCTCATGCTACTCTCTCGACACAGCCTGGCGTAACACCGCCATCACTCGGCCGCCTCGCCTCGCGAATTGCTGTCCTCCTCATGGGCAAGCACAAGCCGATCTTCGACCCTTCAACTGACTGCGGTGACTACGTCGTAGTGACCAACTGCGCTGCTCTGCACACAACTGGCCGCAAGAAGTGGCAAAAGCCCTACTACCGACACACGACCCGACCTGGCAGCCTCAAGTCTGTGACGATGGATGTGCTCATGGAGCAGCATGGAGGCAGTGAGGTGCTGCGCAAGGCAGTGCGCGGTATGCTGCCCAAGAACCGATTACGAGACAAGCGATTGGCAAGACTCAAGGCGTTTGAAGGCGAGGCTCACCCGTACAAGGCCAACTTGATACGGTTCAGTGGTGTGCAAGTGGGCAAGCAGGGCTGGGAGAAGGCTGTCGAAAAGGTCCGTGAGTCCGATAAGAAGCGATTATAAGGAACACGGGAGGGTTGGATGAAGGCGTCAGGACTGTGTTGTGGAATAGTGTGGATGGACTACGAAAGTCTTGTACTATCTGTACCAATATTGTGGGCATATCTTATGACCTAGCACCAAGCAATTATCAACGATTTTTCTTATGCCGTGATCTCTCACGCCATGATATAAGGCCTAATCAATGAGTCTTGACCCCTGACAATGCATTATCTGTTTGTTGCTCGATTGTGTGTGGTCTTGGTGACTAGTGATATACAGCGAGCCATCTTATAACATCCATACTATAGTATGAATGCGAGGTACGAATTTCACGGGAATTACAATCAGATGCAAAGAACCAAAGTGGGTAGGGTAATTCAATCCATCATGTCATATCTAATGCTCCTAGAATGGTTCCTCGAATCTAAGTGCGTCGCTTGGTATCAATCTTTATCTTGGGTTCATCATAATCCTTTGCATCTTGACATCGCCTCAGAATACACAATCCATCTTCAAACCTACAGCCTCGACTGCAGAGTATCCCGGGACACTTCACACTTGATAAGGCCGTTGGGGCCAGATTGGGGGGCATAGACCTCGGCGTCCTTGCCCGTGTTCTTAAGACCCTTGTGCCAGGTAAGGTCTTGATAGCGAGTTAGCATGAATATTCCATTCATTAAAAGAATATTACTTAAAGGCTTACCAATCTCGAAGTAGTGCTTGTTTGGTAGTGAATAGGTAACGGACGCGACTTCCGGTACGAGCTCAAGAATCTGAGAAGACATCTTGTACATGGTGGCCTGCACGCTAGCACTCTCGTCCTCTGCGAAGATCTTGAGTGTGGTGTTTCGTGCTGCCTCCCGAGCACTGTCGAACTTGGGCGCGAATTCCTTAACAGCTGCAAGACTATCGAACTTGGACCACTTCCATGTAGCATCAACATCAGTTGAGAAGATACGGTCCCAAGTCTCAGGCAGCGTTGTGTACTCATCACGGACAAAGCCATGGAAAGCAGAGCCAGTGCTCTTAAGGACAGTCAAGCCAACAAGGGAGCTCTTAATCTCAATACCATCCTGTCGACTCACACGGACCTCGACATTTCGAGTCTCCTCGCCGTCCTTGAGGAAGCTGTGAGGATGAGGCTTTCCATCAACCTCAAGACGCGACCAGCGAACAGTCTTGACGCTGACATTGGCGACATGGATGTGCTTGTACTTCTCAATAAAGTGGCTACCCAGGATAGAAGCGTACAACTCAGGAGGGTTGACGGGGTTCTGCTTGGCGGTAATGTAGATGGTGTTCTTGATAGAGTCGGTGGCAACGACAACACTGTTATCGGCCTTGGTGTAGGATGTCTCAATCTCTCCCTCGAGAAGACAGCAGACGGTCATCTCCGTAACGGTCTGGACACCAGTAGTGGCATCACGGTCGACCTTGCAGACGCGGACATTGTCCTTGCCGTAGCGAGCAGCAGATACGTAAGGCATTGCGGAAGTTTTGTTTTGGGTGTTGTTCAAGAGTGGCAGAGGCACAGACACGAAAAGTGATCAGTTGAGAGTCGTGTAATTATTGTCAAAGAGTCCAAGCAAGGTTTTAGTTATACTGTATTGCAGGAGAAGACCGTGAGTAACTGTCACAGGTGAGGATGTGTTGGAGAGTCAAGATCAAATACAGTCTCATATGAAGGAAGGGCGGATAAGCTTCTAATATACATGACCGTTGAGACGTCAGCCCCTCCCTGTAGATAATGACAGCTCCCACATGGAACCCAAGCTACGCTACCCCAAGCGGCTCAACGGACGGAGACGGACGTTGGCGATCAATAACAAGCGCCCACGGCCGAAGAAATAAAGGCCGAAACTGCAATTGGTAGCGAATTGAAGCTTTCCATGGGGCGATGGGGGGTCGGTGCCGTGCTCCGGAGGACGCCGATGCCCTGAATGCCGTATATCGGGGTCCGCCTGGAGGTTGGCGGCCCTTATCTCGAGTTGTCTATCTTATCTATTTGATGAACCATCCTGGTCACAATGCGACTCTGATGGCACGATTTCTGTGAGATACGCATGTCACGTTGAGTTGGGAAGAATTGAGGTACAAGATGCTGCGTGGATAATACCAGCTGAAGTCTGAGATGCATGGCAGAAAAAGTAAGTTCATGGTTCCAAAGACAATACTGGGGAATACAAGACAAGGCTACTAGGTACATGTAGGCGATGTCCCTCAACAGTCAGTACCACATAACTGACGAAGGGTGCAGGTATAGTTTGCAACAAATGATATTCAGTTATCCAACAGCTTACGATATGTTCTTGTTATTCGAGTCCTGCTGTGTAACACTGGATCTTGTTAACCAAAGTCTCCAACTTCTTAAAACCCATGGATTCTACAGACTACCTACCTCGGTGCCGACTACAGCACGCTACTGTACCCAGATCTTTCCTTGAAACTTTCTAGTGAGGCAGCCTGCAGCTACAGCGCAATTTACAGCACACAAGGCTGGCCTTAGTGCCCGTAAATGGAATGCATCACCATCTGGCTGGGTCTGCCTCCACTTTAGGCCCTGGTTGCCCGCAAGCCAACAACCTCTGTCTTCGATCCTCCAATCACCTGCCCGCTCGTTTGTCGAAACCCTGTCGAACTGCACCTCGAGCCTCCTTCGTTTTGTTCTGATATTGGCGTACGACGGGCATCAATCTGGTTGTTGCTTCTGTTGGCGATCTAGGCTTTTCACCTTCCCTCTCGTGGCGACATCATTGCTTGCTCGCGCACCAAGCGTCGCCTCCACATCCACGCAAGCAACGTACCTCCAACGAAACGACGACTCCGCTCTCTTGAATATTCAGCTTCAACTCCGATTCAGCTATCAGGGCACGGTTTCTCCACCAGCGCGATTGATAAAAACACGGTCGAATATATACGTGCGACACAGTATCGGCTACCGCTCTCGCCCTCGCTCTGACCTCGAACGAACGGTTCTTCGCTATCAAACGATATCAGAGCACCATATCCAAGTCCTCGACGCGATCGCATCACCTGCACCCGGTTCGTCAGACGTCTAGTTAATCGACGAATGCACTTCCACCACCTTTGGGCCCAGTCCCAACCGGTGGGCTGTTCGCCGTTGCCATGCTGAGCTCCTCCGCCGCAGCTCAGAAGGGCATGACCCCCCCGAGCCAATCCTCTCAGCACAACCTCCCTCAGCAGTTGTCCGGCCGCACGAGCTTTGATAGAGGTGACTCGGGTCTTCAACCTCCCAATGGCGCCAATGCCCGCAATCTGTCGGCATCAGCTGTATCCTTTGGGCCTAGGGGAAGCAGTCTCAATGTCGCTCCTGGCAGCTTTAGCTCAGAGCTGCGCAGTCGGGCTGGAAGTAAGACAGATGCGGGGTCGGTATATCCAGGCAGCTTCATGGATAAAGTGGAAGAGGACGACGCGGGTACTCTAGCAGAGCAAACTCTAGCAAATCTCAAGGAACGACTCAACCGTGAGATGAAAATCAAGGAGGGCAGTGAGAATATGCTCGAGGCGCTGAACTCTAAGAAAGCGAAGCAGACCAAAGAGCAGCGACAGAAGGTTGAGGCAGAGCTCAACGCCAGCAACTTGCGCATCAAGGAATTGCGACAGAGAATTTCTGATACACAGCGTACGCGACAGGTTCCACCAGCTACACCAACAAGAAACCGCACTCAGAGCAATGTCATCGAATCCGGAAGACCTACTGGACTGCGCTCACCACAGAGCGTGTCACGATCCGTCATAGAATCTGATGCTGAGGAGCCAACAGAAAGCCCAACATTTGCGCTCGCTGAGCTCCTTCAAGCTTTGGAGGTTGAGGGCATGATGCCTGAGTACTATGTTTCGCGGGCAAACCAGTTGGTCGATCTTTTCAAACGATACCCAACTCTCAAATACGATTTAGTCTGGTCAATCTTTGGACTTCGTATGCAGGTCATGCTCCTAAGCGAAAGCCGCGAAGTTGTTGCCGCCGGCTATCGAATGACCAGATACGCTGTCTCAGATGTGGCATCTCTCAAGAAGATCCGCAGTTTGAACACTGATTATTTAGTGATACGATCACTAAACAACTACCGAAAAGCGGATGTCGAACGTGAGCAGGCTCTCAAGTTCGTTCGCGCCTTCATCGATGTCAAAGGCGGAGTAAAAGAAATCTCCCGAGCAGTTGTACGCACCATTGTTGCGGTTGCTGAACATGGAGAAGATCGCCGAGCAAACCCTCAGCCAGTCGAAGGGGACATAGACCGTCTGCGGCCTATCTGTATCGAGACACTGGCTGAAATCCTGGTACAAGATCCATCACTTCTGGTGGCATCTGGTGGCTTGGGACCACTGACTGAGGCCCTTTCAGAAGGTATCTACAAGGCTCCAGAAAGTCTGACCTCTGCGTTTTTATACTTGCTCGATTCGCCTAGGAAACGAAAGTTCATACAGCCCGGCTACGGTTTAGAGGTGCTCTTTACCGTCTTTACTGATCACCTCTTCACCAACGAAAGTGTCATGAAACAGAATTCCAAGGCCATCGCGACAGCCTTGAAATCATGGCCAGGACTCATGACTCTATGCATGTATGATCTACGAACGATTCGATCCTTTGTTACGAGCATGTTATTGCCCAGCGACGCGGTTCGCGAGACTATTCTTGACCTCATCTTTTCTCTGTTGCGAATCAAACCGCCAGCTTGGGCAACTTCTTTTCTTGCTGGCAGAAGGTTGACAACCTACGGCAGAGTAGCCAATCTGAAGTCAAACAACAAGGACAAGAGCCACACACACTTCACGGAAGAGGACAGTGGCGAGCAGAATTTCGTCGAGCACTATACAGCCCTGTTGCTCGCTATCTTCATCCGAGCGGGTCTTCTCCCGATTCTTTTGAAGATTGCTCAAGGGGAGGAGAACCCAACTCTCCAGCGCAAGACAACTCTGCTGATCAGTGAGGTACTCAAACTTGCCAGCCGTCTTCTCCCTCCCTCCTGGAGCGCAGAGCTTCATCTCTTGCCAGAACTGTTCTCATCGGCGGCCAACATTGGCAACAATGATCACTGGATCGCATCAGGGATCGTTTACCAAATCAGTAGCGTCAGTCGGACATTATACCGAAGCACACCTTCCGGTGCTCTATCAGGGGCGTTACCGTCGGGCAACAACACGATTGAGCTGTCCGCGATTGATGAGGCACCTAAATCCCACCAGTCTCTAGTTTTCGATGACGCTACGTTCAGACAACTGCTCATCGACAGCAATGTTCTTAACAGTTCAAACTATGCCAAGTGGAACTGGGAAACCATCATCAAAATCATTGATGGGCCTCTGCAAAGCGGCAAACGACTTGAAGAGGCCATCAAGGCGTCCAAGTTTATGAAGAGAATCATCAGCTTCTACCGGCCATTTAAATATAGGTTTGCTAATGTCAAAAATACACGTGCCACGCAGAAATATGTTCGGGCTGGCTGTGCTTTGATGCATTCTCTACTTCAGTCTCCAGAAGGAGTCAAGTTTCTAGCGGACAGCAAACTGCTCAGGCAGATAGCAGAATGTCTAGCACAATGCGACCCAGTAAGATTTATCACTCTACCATCTCTCGCCTACTTCTAACAGATCTCCCAGACTAGCGGACTTACAGCTCAATTCCCAATGTTCTCAAGAGACCGAGTGACCGACACACTTTGCGCGGGTTACTTTTCGATGCTGGGCGTTTTAAGTGGCGACCCAAAAGGACTTCAACTATTAGAGCGGTGGAGGATGTTCAATATGATGTATCACATCGTGGATTTGAAGCAGAGGCCCGATCTTATCAAGCTACTCCTCTCGAGTTTTGACTACAGTGTCCAGGGCCATCCTCGTGTCTTGCTTTCAAAAGCCCTGACCGCCGGCACGAAGGATATTCGAATTCACGCAACCAATGCTCTTCGCAAATATGCAATCCGTCCAATACCATCGGCAAACGGACAAGGTGGAGTCGGCGATTCCAAATGGGCCATTCAGCTTCTGGTAACACAACTTTACGATCCCGAGATCGAGGTATGTGCAACAGCCGTCAAGATCCTAGAGAAGGCCTGCAATCGCAAGACGTACTTGGAGTACATTGTTGAATGCAGACCAGCTCTCGACCATCTGGGTGAGATCGGAGCACCACTACTCTTACGTTTCTTATCGACGTCTATTGGATACCATTACTTGGATGGGCTGGACTACATCAGCAACGAAATGGACGACTGGTTCCTAGGACGAAATGACACATATGTCAAGGTCATTGAAGCAAGTCTGGCCAAGGCGTTCCTCATTGACCCAGATGAGCACAATCCTCGCATGAGCCTATTCGATGACGGCGAGATGGATGGGGATTACCATGACAACCACGTGCCACCACACTTTTACCGAGAGTTGACGCGTACCCAAGAGGGTTGCAGACTTCTCAGTGACAAGGGTCATTTTGAGGATTTTGCAGCTACAATTCGCGACCACGGGATGGAGAAGGGAGATGCAGAGATGCTTACCAAGGTCAAGGGATGCCTCTGGGCAGTCGGCAACGTCGGATCCATGGAACTTGGGGCTCCCTTCTTGGAATCCAACGACGCGGTGGAGCACATCATCAAGATTGCTGAGCGTCACGAGGTGATGAGTCTCCGTGGAACAGCATTTTTTGTGCTAGGCCTGATTTCTCGCTCTACACACGGCCTAGAGATTCTGTCAGAAAACGGATGGGATGCCAACACAACACCTATGGGCAGTTCGCTCGGATTTTGTATCCCCAACAACTTATCCAAGTTACTTTCATTGACTCCATGGAAACAAAAGGCTGTGACATCAATCACCCTGCCACCAAGTCAGCGCACAGCTCAAGAGCCACCACCTCCTCGTGCCGCCCGTCCGCCTCTAGAACCATCTGAACTGCCGGCTCTGCTTAGTGAGGCAGATGTCAACAGAAGAGTCCTGGAGCTCATTGTCGATCTTGGAAATATGGTTCTATACAAAAAGGCGCTTACAGATCTTCAAAAGCTACGAGTACACAAGCCGAGTGCCTTCCGAAGCACACAGTTTTTTAAGGAGGTGATGAGCGCAATGGAATGGAACCACTACCGGCTAGGTGTGAGGAGGATGGTGATAGACCTGTTTGACAAGAACGTCATGCGACAAATAGTCTTTGACGAGGATGATGACGATGACGATGATAGCAGCGAAGAGGATAGTGAGGAGGAAAGCGGCGAGGGCGAAAACAGCTCTGGTGATGATAGGACAGAAAGACAACGCAGCATCAGCGAGCCGCTAGCACCGCCGCCAGAGTTGACACCAGGGCCTCTTAGGTTGAGGCGGTGAAATGATATTGACGAAGGCTAGAGGAAAGCAGAATAGACGGAAGAGCTTCAACTGTACGATACCAATGAAAACACTGATGATGGCACGTTCAGAGGAGCAGGAGGACGATGTGGACATGGCGAGGTAGGCGGATTCGAGTTGTATATATCTATTTATAACGAGCAGGTGATGTCAGGAGGCCGGTGTCCGGGCTGGATTTCCGATTAAGGAGTTTTGGACAAAAAAGTCAAGGAAAGGAGGCTACTGGCCTACGAAATGACCAGGAGGAGAATGACCAAGCGATGTTGTATATCTTGAAGCGATCCACTATGGCATTGTCCATCCGTTTCAACTGGTAACTATCTATATTAACGAGGAGAGTACTATTAGAAGCATTTGAGTGTACGTGATGATCAGATCAGTGCCCTGAGAGATAAGTTGAAGCAAACATCACAAAGTCACAGATCAATTTCACGGCGAACATTCATGATATAAAATAGTCCTGCTCTAATCATGTTAATCATGTAATTCTCCGAGTTGTTCAGTAATCAAGAGGTAGAAATGTAACAATCAGATTATGAACTGATGTGTACAACTACGATGACGCTCCAGGTGAGTAAGTTACTGAGCCCCACCAATGCCGCCGCGCGAAGGGCCGACGCGGGATTAAGCATTTAGTCACAGCATCTTTTGCCCAAGTATATACCTGCACTTTTAAATCTCAGAAATCATCTCATTGACTTATTTCCTAGAGGAATTACCTCTTCTTAAAGAACCGTCATCATGGTAAAAGGACGAGTGCTCGTCATTGCTGGGTCTGACAGTTCGGGCGGGGCGTAAGTTGAGCCTCTTCTTTGCTACATTTGAAGTGGCATGATACAACTTCTAAAAGACCTCGCAATTCATGAAATTGATGCTGATATTTCAAATGTTAGCGGACTCGAGGCGGACCAGAAAGTCATCGCTGCTCATGGCTGCTATGCCATGACGGCCACTACGGCCCTGACTGCGCAAAACACCCAGGGCGTCAAGGGCATCCACGTTATTCCCGCCGAGTTTGTTTCTCAGCAGATTGATGCTTGTGTTGAGGATGTCGGTGTCGATGTCATCAAGACTGGTAGGCCAAAACTATCATATCATATCTCTCAGGTGAGATGGCTAACTGAATAGGTATGCTTGCTTCTGCTGAGACGATAGAGATGGTTGCCAAGATTGTCGTCAAGCATAACATTCCATCTCTTGTCGTAGACCCAGTATGTACCGAATTTAACTCCTATCCTGGTACGTTCCTCACACTCGCAGGTCATGGTCTCAACCTCTGGTGCAACACTCCTACCAAGCGAGGCAATTCAGCAACTCTGCAAGCATCTTCTACCACACACCACAGTCCTTACACCCAACATCCCCGAAGCAATACTCATCCTCTCTCAAAATGGCCAAGAAGCCCCTGAGGTACGTAGTGTTCAGGACCTCGAGATCGTGGCGCAGCGGATTCAGGCCCTGGGTCCCAAGTGGGTGCTCGTCAAGGGCGGACACAGTCCTATGAAGGAGGACTTTACCGTTGCGGAGACAGAAGAGGAGAGGAAGATTGTTGTGGACGTTCTTGTTGGCGGTAATGGAGAAGTTGTCAGGGTCAAGAGCCCGTATCAAGCGAGCTCGAGCACCCACGGCACCGGATGCTCTCTTGCGTGTAAGTAATAACTTCACTGAATTGAGAAGCTATCGAGATGTACTAATGAATAACTCAGCGGCTATTGCGTCAAACTTGGCCAAGGGCCTTGAGACACCTACGGCTGTTCGATCAGCGTGTCGATACATCGAGGCTGCCATCCGGACAGCACCTGGTCTAGGTAAGGGGCATGGTCCCCTGAACCACTTCCACTCTACCTACACTCTCCCCTTTGCGCCGTAAGTTTCGATCATGTTTTGATACTCTATTCAAGCGACTGACTTGATGAATAGCGGCTACTTTATCGAGTGGCTTCTCGAGCGTCCTGATGTCCGCGACGTGTGGAAGGAGTTTGTCTACCATCCCTTTGTCATGGCCATGGGTGACGGGACCCTACCCCTCGAGTCATTCAAGGGTTACATTATCCAAGACTATCTCTACCTGGTCAGTACTCGATTTTCCTGAGAAAGTAGACGTTATCTAACTAAATTCTGTCTGCAGATTCACTTCTCACGTGCCAACGCCCTTTTGGCTTACAAGGCGCAAAACATTGAGGACATCTCCAGAGTAAGTTTTCTCCGATGGTTTTCTAGATAACATATGGACTAACCATCGTCCTTTAGGCGACGGAAATTGTCCAGCATATCATGCACGAATTGAAGCTCCATACCTCATACTGCGAGAGCTTTGGCGTCTCTCTCGAAGAGATTCGTGCCACACCAGAGAAGCAGGGTAAGCCTACACGACTCCAGTCTAGTTCATTATTCGAAATATCTGCTCACACAATTTTAGCCTGCACCGCCTATACTCGTTACGTCCTCGACGTCGGTCAAAACGGCGACTGGCTCGGTCTTCAGATGGCCCTCGCCCCATGCCTCCTTGGCTACGGCGCCGCTGCTAAGATGCTGCATGACCACGAGAAGACTGTCCGTGAGAACAACACATACTGGGCCTGGATCAAGAACTACAATGAAGAGGATTATACCGAGGCTGTCAACCTTGGTTCTGGTATGTCTTTGTCCACGTTCAACTAGGTATATGCTGTTTAATTGGCTAACCGTGGCATAGCCCTGCTTGAGAAGCACATCCAGCTGCAGTCGCCTTCTCGGATCGAAGAGCTTGTCCAGATCTTTATCCATGCTCTCAAGGTATTTTACCCCCACTTCTAAGCCCAAGAACTTTTACTAACAACACATAGATGGAAGTTGGCTTCTGGGAGATGTTCCCTGCTAAACAAACCTAGTTTCACGACGTCCAGGCAAAAAAGGACAAATGAACAGAGACCAGTCAATTATTAGACATAGAACCTAAAGTATACACTTGTTTTTGTATGTTTTTGATGTTTATGTTTCAAACTCCTCGCGTAGATTCATGCTGCCTTTTGCAAGCCATACTCCTTTCACCAATGCATTCAAACATGTTTCTTCGATAGATCTTATACCATCTCCACGGGGCGTGGTCTCTCGTCATCCGGCAGCATGTATCTAAAGTCTTGCTCAGGTGGGGGGGCCAAAACAGGAACTGGCGGAGTGTCGCTATCCGGGCTGCTCTCCTGCTGTCGCTGTGCCCGTCGCAGATGGCCATTCTGTTGCTTTACCCATGAGTTGACCGAGTGAAATCGTGGTCGGACGTCTAACGAAGCCACTGTGGAGGCAGTATCACGACGGGTGAGTGAGCTAGAAGACTTCCAAGTGGGTTGTCGAGAAGGTGCGGGCCGCAAGGGGACGCTCTGAACAGTCTGATACGTGGGCGTAACAACAATGTCGCCGTCGCCGAAGCCAGAGGAGATGGATGACAACTCACTGACACCAGTTTGACGTCGTCCAACATCGTAGGCCTGTGGTGTAGTAGATGGGACTCGCTTGTGCTGCGGCTTGTAGGTTGAACTAAGAGATTCCTTGGGATCATGTCGCGCTACTACCTGGACCTGGACCGCAGTGCTTTCGACAAACATTGTGCTCGTAGGGCTGACAGCGTCGGTATCGAGCCATGATCGTGATGTCTTGGTGCTGCCCATACGATACACGCCCAATGGCGTCTTTGGCGTCTTTGGCACAGTGAGGTGAGAGTTTGGGCGCTGAGTGGCGGGAGCTACTAGTGGTGAGACAGGCTGCGTCTTCTCGACGGTGACGTGGGATGGATCTTCAATAGTGTACCAGCCTTTATGACCGAAACGTGATCCGAGGAAAGGCACCTTGGAGACGAGATTCTCAAAACGACTAGGCTTCTCAAAGGACATGTCGTCAACAAGAGCGGGTTTCTTCTTTGCAGTTCGCTTTGTGTAAAACTTCCAGGCGACGAAACCAATACCAAGCAAGAGCAGAAAGGCACCTTGGCATACCATTAGCCAATTGTAACTATCATAAGAGGATTGAGTAGCAACATACCGACTGATCCTACACCCAAGAGGATTTTGTGAACATTGGAGTGAATACCATCTCCCCCAGAAACCTTAGCAGGGGTTAGCAAGCCCATATATGTTATACCAGCAACCAGCAACCAGTTTCCAAATCCAAAACGACTTTAAAACGTAATAGGCAGGTCAAATATCAGACTTACCATTTGTCCAGAATCCGAAACACTTCCCTCAGCGGATGGAGCGGCCACCGACGGGGCATTTGAGGCGGGCAACTCGATTTTGACTTCATCGGCGTTCTCATCGCGTTCCTCACGTTCTTCCCGCTCGCTCTTCTCGGAGTCGCTGTCGCTTTCATCGTCGGATCGCTTGGCGCCGGGCGTCCGAAGTACAGATATCCTCACAGTAGGCTCTCCAGGTGCAAGTTTGCTGTCACCGCGCCGGACCCTTGACCTCGACGTGCGCTTCCTCATGATGTGGACGTCGTACTCATTGTCGCTGTCGTCGGCTATGGTCCAATCAGGCAGAGTCGCTCCAAATGCCCTCTTTGCCTCGGCCTGCCATCGAGCTTGGTGAGACTCGGTAAAGGGCGCCATTGTAAGTTCTCTCCCTTTCTTCCTGAATGAATGGTTGTTTTAAAAAGAATAGTACTTGGTTCTCCAAGTTGTCTTGATGTGAGTATCCCAAGCGATGATGGACGGTGGGGTATCAGGAAATGAGCGTTGTGTTGATTAAAGTCACTGACTTGAATCAGATAAATGAGAGACAAGTATTCAAAAGAAGGTCCAGCCTTAATCGAGAGCGAAGGAAGAGAATGACAAAGGAAAGACGAGCGCTTGGCGGTTTATGGCATGCAAGACGTGTTTCTGTTGATTAAAGAAGGATAAAAATGAGAGGACGAGGAAGAAGAGCGAGGAATCCAATCTCAAGAACAGGCCCGTGGGATGATACACGATCAACAGTGACATTACATACGACACATGCCAGGATCCAACATAACCCCATATAATCAGGGCGATCTCAGGGTTCAAGGGGTAAACGTTAGATGGTGGTTAGACGACCAGACCAGCATCACGAACCAGTCTTGCAAAACTTGGTTCGTTTCTCTTGGTGGTCTGTTCTTTGGTGGCATAGTTAGACGAGAGCCAGAACTGTTTTTGGAACGCTTTGTGTCGCCTGTCGCTCGTGAGCTAAGATTCAGGATGGAGACTCAGTAGCCCGTGATTATTGTGCTAACAGGGCTGGCGCAGAAGTGGCTGCAGATGTGTTAGAGGACGAGTGGCCTCTGCTGGGTGTTATCCATCTGCAGGGGTGTTCCTCGTCTCAAAATAGAGCTCCTGTTTCAGCCGGGGTCTTGGTGTCGCAAGAGATTGATGATGATATTCATGCAGGGGCTGGAATGGGCCATTTCGCAGGCAATATTGAAGATTTGGGTTTTCTGAGATAAATTGGTTATTAGACAAGGACGTGATTCCATTTGATTTCTTATGCAGGTGGTCAGTTGAGCAAGGAAATGATATGAGGCTGCTAGTAGATGCTGGCATTTGTTTGTTCAGACATCAAGACAATATGTTTGGTCAATCGAATGATTGCTTGATGGATCGATGGCTACATCCCTTCCACCTCAAACAAGCCAACTCGAGACATCTCCTGTTGATCTGAAGCTGGTTTGGTATCAACTTCAACCTCGCCTGTGTAGGAGGCCTCGATCGCCAACGACTCCAGTCGCATGGCGTCGCATCTCGACCAGCGTCATCTGGGGTCGTGGTCAAGATCGTGGTCGCAAGTGCCGGTCTCCGCCAGCAAAATCTGCGATGGATGGCGCGCCTCAAGACGGTCCGATATCTACGGGCTTGAAGGCGCCGGGTGGATGTTTGATATTAAATCACTGTGGATAATGTCATCTTTTGATGGACCCTGAAAAGGCTTTTGCGTTGGTTCCAGAAGGCAAGCACAGTGGAGACAAATCATTGCCTTGGTAGAGGATTCAATAACCCGGACTTCCTCTGCCAGATAATACAATCAAGATCATCAAATCCGGTATCATCATAAATCATAAATTCATAAATTCTATATCATAAGACTCTTTAAAAC